>JAKCPI010026665.1:0-20667 GCA_023213315.1 Euborellia annulipes | reverse complement strand
ATATATATTCCTTTGACCTCCTGCAAATGAGACATTACAATTCCGAGCGCATCCTTTTTCTTATCAAAACTTGTTTGGCTTGAGTACAAGGACGAAGAAAACGTCAAGATGGAGGAAAGTTGGCGAGTATTTTAAAAAGCACCTTCATGGCTTTCGGGACGTTTGTTTAGAACAAAGGATGTATAGAGCAAAAAAAAAAAGACGGAAGAACAGTTAAAGGCATTTTGATTCGCCTGAGAATGATAAAAGAAAGCGATGGGATATTAAAGGGTGAATAGCGAAGGGTGCGCAATGATAATAGGGAATGTGACGAGGACATTGGATTAAAGGAGAAAGTAATAAACAAATAATATAACCATAGAAAGAGAACCACTAAAAAGAACTAACAAAATCCAAATATATTACTAACGACAAATGAAAGTGAAACTTTATGAGAGAAAGAAAAAAATATTAATAGAGGTAGGAAATCTTTAATATGAAAAGCTTTTGAGTTATAGTGAAATGATTATACTCTGATACGTGAACGAGGGGAGTGGAGTTTGATTTTTAAGGAGGTAGAGAGCAGCCCTGAAGACAGGATATTTTTTCGGAAGGGGGAGGAAATAATTTTGAAAAATGTGGCGTGGGTTATTATGACAAGAGTGAACAGCGTTGGTTGTAATTTCTCAATAAGTACAGAGTTCAAATTTATACACATACCATGGTAGGCCTATATAATATGCCTAAAAATTTTATTAATATAATTTTGAAAATTAAACTATTTAGAGACTGAAGAAAATTAATTGGTAGCCAAGATACAGAATTTAAATAATAATGTGCCCACGGGGCTTGGGGTAGTCGGTAGCGCGCTGATGTACTTTTTCAGTTTTTTTTTTCGATTTCTCCAAATTCGCTCAAACGATTTTGATTAAAATTCAAAAATCAATTATTTTTTAGATGCTCATTAAAAGGTATATTCTCATTTTGTTCTCCCCATTGTTTGAAGCTCACTTTACTCTTGTACTTCATAGGAAAGATAGGAGAAATGATGGTCATGCTATTAAAATATAAATATTTTTCCATGTTTATAAATTTTATTACATCTTGAATTTTAATATAAGTATCGGCAGAAACTAAATATATATCGACAAAAAAACAAAATACATTTGCAAAAAAAATATAAAACTTCTCACTTCCAAAACCACAAAAATCAAATCATTTTTTTGCTGAACGTTCATAAAGAGTTCTGGCTTTGCTCTAAGATACAGTGGCCGAGAATAAAGGCCTTTATAAAAGTATAATAGTGAAAATATGAGTTTTAAAATTGTTAGTTAAATTTATAGATTTATGATATCGAGAGAAGTGAATGAGTTCAGGACTTATAATTTCAACCCTCAGGAGCGATTACTTTCTCTTACCCTACATATGAAATATATATAGAGAGAAAGTGTTGTTTTAGAGTTATATTCGCTTGTTGTAAATTCATTCACCTAATAAATAAATTATATACAGTATATATATTTTCAAATTATAGTCAGGATTTGAACTTTTTTATTTCATTATTAGAATGACAATGTTAAGTTAATCGAAGCAGAAGAAAGTATGATTTTTTTCCATTTAACTTTCATCGATAAAGGTAGAAAAAGAGAACCATTCAAAAGTTATAGCGCCCACAAAAATAAACCTTTTTATTCCTCTTTGTTAAGTGTTTATTTGGTTGTCTCTCTGCTCGTAATTTTTATTATCCATAGTCCATAGAGGATTTGACCTTGAATAAAAAGCCTATATTCATTTTATATAAATAAATTTCTCATCAGCTAGAAAAATTCGAAAATTTTTCGATGGTGCTCACCCCTGGCAGCAAGCAACCCGCAGGGCTAATCGATGATAGCCATTGGTGGGTGCATCGGTTGCAATCGATGCCCTTTTTGATTGATTGGCCAAAATAAATAAATAAAGGAATCAAATTCGCCAACTTTTTTTTTTCATAAATCATTTCCTTTTATTATTAAGTTGCTTGAATTTATTTCATAAATGAAAACAATTGTAAATATATTTTTATTAACCTTTTGGGTTGTCACCCCCTCCCCAAGGAACCTTGTAGTCGTGTGTGGGGGGGTAGAAGTGTTAGGGTCAAGGCCCGAACAAGAGCATCCACATCTTGGATTATGTCCAATTCAAGTAAATAAATAAGAATGATTATGCAATATAAATAATGTCTACTCATGGATTCACGTATTTTGAGAACCTATTCACGAGTTACCCGAATTGAGGCTGGCATTCCTGTGAAATTAAGAAGTATTTGCACTTGTTCAAAAATCTGTGACCTTAGAGAAACATTCTTTTTCAGATGATGATAATTCTAGATAGTCTATAGGAAGAAAGAGATAGTGATAGGTGTTTGTTTCAAGTCTTCTCCTTTAGGCAAGTTTGTAGCTAAGGAGGATCAGTCAAAACAAGGACATATCCCTGAAGACAGGTTTGAGGACATTGGCAAGAGATAAATAAATTCCTTCAAATCTAGATCTAGACAAAAAAGAAATAAAATACAATAAATAAATAAATCTTTCGAATAAAATTTGCAAATTTTATTTTAAACAAACGATTTGAAATTTATTTTGAGTAAAATAAAAAAAAAATGAATCTGTAAAAGGCAAATTTTTAAATGTCTTAGAAGGCCTATTTCTTAATAATTAGTAAAAAAATAAAAATCCAAATAATGAGGAGATTAGCCTTAGGAATAAAGTAGCTAATTTGTAGATAACTCTAACTTATTAAAAAAAAAAAACAAAACAAAGTGATAATTAACTACTTTTTAGAAAAAAATTAAAAAAAGTCCCTTCTTTTCAACTTTTATTTACGATAAATAATGAATATCCTACATAACTTCATTTTAAATTAAATTAAATTAAATTTACAAATAATGTAGCCTTACTTAGTTTTGAAAACTATTTTTTTAATTTTTTTATTTTATTCCCCCTCTTTGTGAGGCAATTTAGAGGCTTATTTTTAAACACCTTTTTTCTCATTCACACTCATATTCACACACACATACACTCAGTCTTTTCTGCAACTCAGGCCATTTAAGACTAAACGATACTCATTATTTGTTAATATATCTATAAGGGGTCCAGGGATACTTATTTAAACCATTTGGTATCCAAATGGCTTAAATAAAATCATCGGACTGCCTGGGATCCGAACCCGCGACCCTTGGCATAGAAGGCCAGAAGATCGTTGTATAGGTCTTCGGACCTTTATGCACCCATTCCAAAAAAAAAAAAAACAAAAAAAAAAAAAATCAAGCAATACCAAGCGCGGCTAAACCTCCGATAAGAGGCCCCGGGAAAGTCCCCAGGGTACCCATCGATACTAGTTATTTGTCTAAATGGCCTCAGCAATCGAGAGAGAAAATTTAAAAAAAATTATAATATTGAGAGATCATTGTTAATAAAAAATAAAATATAAATTTGAGATAAAAGCTGTTGACAGATAGATTATTTTCCTAAGTGGACATTTGTTTTCTTTCTAAAGTGTTCAAAAATTTTAACATCTAGCATGAATTATAAATTTATTTCTAAAAATTAAACCTATTCCATTTAGAGTGACGATTACTATTTTTAATTGCCCTTTAAAAAAAAAATGTCTTTTTAAGGGTTTCATAAATTGTTTTTGTCCATTTTATCTACTTAAATAATTTATTATTTCATTTTGCTCGTCTCGGAAACTTTATCAGGCAATTATAATAAGCTATTTGCGGATCCTGATGGTTATCGATTGCAAAGGGCTCAAGCCAAGGGCTTGAAGTTCACGTCTGACTTCTTAACTTCACTCTCCCTCCACCCCGACGGTCGGGGCTTAAACTTGAGTTGACTACCGGTGCTAAAATAAAATTCTTATTTTAGATTGTGCATTCCCGCTTTTATAACTTCTTAATAAAATGAACAAGTGGGCACACCTTCAAGGATAAAGGGGTAAGGGATCAATAAGCACCCACTTCAATTGCAAATGAATTTTAATATAGCCCTACTCTTAAACTATTCTACAAGAATTATAATAATGAAGTTAATTTTTTTTTTTTTAGGTAAGGTCCTAAAAAATAATTCATTTAAATTATTGACATATTAGTAAAACATTTTCCCCTTATTGTTAGATTATTTTTTTGAAAATTAAAAATTTAATATACAAATTTAAACACTAGGCTATTTGTTTCAAAGGTTTTATTAATTAAAAATTAACACTAGATACGTATTTCGACAATTCCTTGTCATCCTTAGAAGGGATTAAATTCTAATCACTTATTCTGATGACAAGGAATTGTCGAAATACGTATCTACTGTTAATTTTTAATTAATAAAACCTTTGAAACAAATAGCCTAGTGTTTAAATTTGTATATTAAATTTTAATTTACATAATGTTTCAATGAAAACGGTCGAAAGTTTAAGGTGCGGGTCTCAGGGTGCTAATTTTGGGACTTTCCAGCTGCCACAATTTTGAAGCTATCGACCTCAAATTTTTTTTAAATTAAAGCTTTTTAAAATATATACAAATAATAGAAGCCCTTTTTTTTGATTTTCGAAATTTTTTTTTTTTTTTTAGATTAATCGCATTAAATAAAAGATATTTTAAAAAATGGAGCTCTATAAGTTGTAGATAATTAAATTAGTAATCATTGTGTTAAAAAATAATTAATTTTTTGCCTTTAATTAATTAGCTGGAAAGTCTAGAATTAAATGGAACAAGTTCCGTGTATTCCAATGGGGGAACACTAACGCCATCTCGTGCCGCCTCGAGTCAATTATTATTTATTATTATTTTTTTGGTTGAAAATTCTTTCACGACTTTTTTTATTTATTTATTTTAATTTATTTTTTTTTTGTATTATTATTATTTTTTTTATTTTTGTAAGCTTTCTTTATTTTCTTTATCAGATGTTCAATATTTGACTGGTTCAGGAAATAAAAATTTCATTCAATTGCCTATAGGATCAAAATTTGTGAGTTTGTTAAATGTTAAATAGATGTTAAATACAATTTTTTTTTTTTTTATTAATTGGATACACTTCATTTATATTTCATTTTTTAATTACCACAGGAAATTTGCTAAATTAAAATATGAAAGGAGTAAAGAAAAAGTTTTTTAAATCGTTTTTTTTTTTTTTTTTTTTTTTTTTTTTTAAGAACTTTTTCGTCATCTGTGGCCATTTAGAACAGGGTCTTATTTTTTTAAATTAAAAGAATTTTCATCAGGAATTGAACATATTTAAGCTTCATGTGAATTAACAACATGAACCATAATCAAGTTTTAAAATACCTTTCTTTCTTAGAGCAGAGATAGAAATCTCTCTTCATGAGTTAAGAGTCTGTTCCCATCCTTCCATCAAATTTATTATTTACTATATATGTGATCCTGGCACATTTATTTATACCAACTGGTATCCAATTGATTTAAATATTCTTCGGGGTTCTAGGAGTCCGAACCCATTCTCCTTGGCTATTGAGTTTGCGACTGTCACTGTCTCTAACCTCACAGCCATGGATGAGGTGAATACATTTTTAATTATTTTTTTTATATAAAAATATAGCCTATAAAATTCGATAATAACCTATTAATGTTTTTTTTTTTTTTTTTTTGCTTATTTTGGTTTTTATCCAATCTGATTTCAACCTGTTGAAAAGCTTGAGAGAGATTAAGATAAAAACATCGATAAATGAATTCAGCTGATCTTATTTTTAATTATTCCATTTACCATTGAATTGAAATGTTGCCATTTGTTATTAATATTTAACGTCATGTTTAATTATTTATTAATTTCGCATCGCTTTATTTCTCACAAGATACATATATTCCCTCCCTCTTTGTTAACCGATCACCCCCCACCTCCCAATTTTTATCGGGTTTATACTAATTTACGCTCTAGCGATAACGCGGAATTAATGGCTTAATCCGAACAGCATAAATCAAATCTAATTTGCATTGTTTTATATATATAGGCGATAGAAACAAGTGTTAAACTGCGGCCATAGCTGGGCAGACATCGTTATTAAGTGATAGTTAGTCAACTAATTAACCAGAGGCCACTGATATTTATCCGCACGATTACAGCCTTAGGCTATCCCCCTCCACGTCTCTAATCGCCACAAATACCCTCGAAGAAATCCCTAATCTGATCACTTCTAATTCTAATTCATAAATATTTATATTTTTATAAAGAAGAGGGTTAATTTTGAAACATGAATGTGCCTGACGCAGCAGTAGGCTAGTAATGAAATAAAAGCGTATAGACCTAGAAATTATTGACTAACAAGGAAAATCTTTTTAAGGGGGTTCAGGAGCGACGTCTAAACGTACTTTAAAAAAAAAACTATTATAAGGAATTTTTCAATGCGATTTTTTTTTTAAATGAATTAAATTCATAAGAGATTATTGGGACATCGACCTATAAATTTTTTAATGACTTATTAAAAAATTATCGTAATTAATTTTTTTGTTATCAAGCAAATACAAAAAAAACAATCTGTCCCAATAATCTTTAATTTTTTTTTAAATTTAAAAATGAATTTATTGTTATTATTAATCACATATTAATTAAGAAATTTTTAAAATAAGCTTAGATGATTTATTTAAAAACCAACTGTCAAATTAGTTCAGCATTCTTGCAATAGATGGCAGGCTAGTCTAACAGCTGATATAGTATTACCCTATATCTGGCCTATATTTATATATTTTTATCCTTTTATAAAAGATACATAATATATAATAACATTTATAAAGTATTTATTGTTAAAAGATCAATGAAAATCAACCAAATGCATTAAATATTATTAGCTACCACTCTGACATCTCTTGGTAAATTTTTGAATCACTTGATTTTTTGGGCATAATTTTTATGACACACAACGCCCTCTTATCGGGAAAAACATGCATAACCACTTCGGTCCTATTCCGCCTTAATCAAGTGACCTCAGGATAATCTTTTTATGAAAGACGAATAATTGTTAATACTATTACAATAATATTTTCTTTAATTTCGAATTCTTCCTCCCTCAAGATGCTAAAATATCTCAAGACTTTAAATCTATTTGTTTATTTAATCTTCCATTTATTTTTATGATTAGTTTCATATAAAAAAAAAGAAGAAATTCCTTTATCGGGAAAATAAATTTATTGCTAATTTTTTTCTGCTCATTTTCACATTGTTTGACGAAGACGAATGAAGGGCTCTTTACTAAATGCATGTTCTGACTATGAATGGGTTCAAATCAATCGGAAATAATCCGGATCGGTGTCGTTTTAAAACAATTTACGACCCCCTCTGCTCACATCCCGTAAGAATAGGAAAGGGGTGGTATGGTGGCTTTCTTGATAAATCGGTCCCCTTCAAATGTCGGCACTCTTTTATTTTCAAGGTGTAAACACCAACAAAGGGATTGGGATCAGAATGGATCATATTTCATCTTAACTCGATCGATCCAAATTATTCACTTAGCAACTTCTAAAAACCAGAGAAAATCGTCGTCTAAGTAACACTAAGGAGAGCACTTGGAGAAAATGTGACTTAATATATTTTTTTAAAGAAAAAGTATAATGCACAGTTTTTGATTAGGGCCTATATATACGGTCCTAGGCATAATTAAAAATCCGGATAATCAAATACAAATAAAAAAAAACTGAAAATATTTTAAAAAAAACTTAAATAAAAATCATTTAATACTGTACAAAATAAATAAATAACTAAAAAGTTAAAACCCAAGGGAGCGTACAAGTATTACGTAACGCAATTTGGGGGGGGAGGGAGTCTCGTAAAACGTTACCATGCGTTACAAGGGGGAGGGGTTGCTTGAGGGGGGGCTGAACAACCCGTTATATAACTGGTATTTTAGCGTCTTTCCAGTACTTTGCGCAACATAATTGTGACTTTTAGATAAAAATGGCCACTTGAGCTTTACGTAACGTCTTGGGGGCGGGGTCCAGAAAAATGCTACGGCGCGTTACATGGGGGGAGGTGGGGGGGTCAGAAATCTTCAAAAATTGCGTTACGTAATACTTGTACTCTTCCCAACATAAATCTTAAAATCATTATTTTCCAAATAAAATTTCCTGAAAGGTGAAATGAACTTTTCTTTCTATGTCTATCAATTGACTTTAAGTATCCAACTAAATTGGAATAGAGTTTATCCGGATAATCAAAATTTAAATAAAAAAGAATAAGAAAATCAAGAAAAAATAGAAAAACCACTTTAAAAATTTCTTATCGTAAAATTACTTTAAAATGTCTATAGCCAATGCTGAAAGGCAAAAATAAATAAATAAAAAAAAAAAAAGTCGGTCCGTTTTATACTCAATATATAAGCCTATAATGTATATAACAAAAATAAGACAAAAAATTATTCTAATCAGAAAAAATTATAAAACAAAAAAATTTTTATCTGGCCAATCCTTTTTTCGAGCAAATCCTGATAAATCTATTCATCTAAAAAATAAAATAAAAAGTTTAATATACAATACGTTGTAGAATCTATTTTATTTGTTAGAATGAGGGTGAAAAATAATGGAGCGCAAACTCGTACGATTATTAAAATAATTTGGAACATAGGTTGGTGGTGTCCTTAATCTAGCCTAGGCCTGGCTCTAAAGGGGTTTGGTTGGAATTACAATATTGATAAGTCCCAAGTTTTTGCCCTACCTGTTCAGAAAGCTTATTACGAAGTTTGTTATGAGCTCAAGTTGGCCTGGCTTCCCCTCTTCTTTTCAAAGTTTGCTGACACAGAGGTCCCGAATAACAGGGCCATTTGTATGAGCTGGGGTCCTTTAAACGCGAATTTGTTCCTTGCTTCGGGTTTAATCCAGGAATATAAATAAGCAAAATGAGAAGAAAGTATATACACTCCCCAAAAAAAAATAATACAACTTCTATAATAATAATAATAAATAGCAATTTTAGATTTCATTTTTTTTTTTAATAAAGTGTTTGGGTTTGGCCCATTATAAAGAAAAGAAAACGATAAAAAAGTGCCTCGTTGCCCTCTTAAAATTAATATAAAAGTAGCTATATAAATAAAATTTATTCCTTCTGGTTATAATAGAATATTTATCTTTCTTTAATATAGCTTTCGTAATTATCATGATCAAATAAATAAAAAAGTGTACATTTCAAAGTCTTAATATTGGAGAATATTTAAGTAATGAATGAGTTAAAGATTTCGATAATAGGCTGAATTTAAAACCGAAACGTCAGTAAATATTAATTATTATTAGGGAAGAAACTCGAAGAGCCAGGGTTATTTCATCAAACACGAATGGACTGTGTGTATTAGTTCAGCGTGGTCCATAATTTTATGGGAAAAATAAAAAGTTAAAATTATTTAACTGCCGCCCTTGTTCCACTATGCAAACTGAATTACCAATCCAAAATTTGGATCATATATGGTCCATATGAATTGAATGTTATAGTTTTTAATTTTTATTTCTGTAAATTTCATCGTTTAAACGTTATTTTTTATGTAAATCAACCAGTGGCGGTCTCAGGATTTTGTCAAGAAAGCCCCCCGCCCAAAATTTGTGAGGATGGAAGATGGAAAGGCGGTGGCGCATCATACCAGGAGAGGAGGGGATATAGGGGTGATATTTATTTATTAAATTAGAGTTAAGCACACCGCCGAGGCGTGAAAAAAAGCTTTTGAACAAAATAGGCCAAAAAGTATTAGTACTTCCCCAAAGTATTTTTGAGTTTTTTTTTTTCGATTTTCTCAAAATTGGCTCGAACGATTGTGGTTAAAATTCATAAATCACCTATGGGTCGTTTTGATAACTTACCTACCCCAACATTAAAATAGCCTCCCTATGGGGAAATACATGGCATTAAAATAGCTGAAGGACAAACACCATGTATTTCCCCATAGGGAGGCTATTTTAATGTTGGGGTAGGTAAGTTATCAAAACGACCCATTTTTTAGATGATCTTTAAAAAGTACTTCAGTAAAGTTTTTCGTGGAAATTGTTTGTAATACACTTTAGTGATGTAGTATTTCAGATTTTTCTGCTCTTCCTCCATAGAGCCAATGTTAAATCCCTATGGGGATTTGAATTTAATTTCGCTATGGGTCAGAGGTTCGCATCCCGTTTCAAAGATAAAATTTTTTCTGAATTTTATCAATTTAGAAAAAATAAGCAAAGACCTTAGAATTGTATTTTTTTTTTTTTGGAATTGAGTTCATTCACCCCTTTGATCCCTCAGAAAAGAAGCTAATTAATGCCTTTATTATTAATAAGGATAAAGTTTTTTTTCTTCAACCTTTTTTTTTTTTAATAAAAAAATGGTCCTTTGATTAATCTTTTGCATTTATTAAATATCAAAAAAAAAAAAAAAAAAAAATGAATAATGAAACTTTCGTTATAATTACAAAATATCTATGATAAGTTTAGGGATAAAAAGATCAAGAATGAAAAAAAAAAGTTTTTGGTACTTATCCCCTAAGAGATGGTTTATAATAATATAAAAAGTAAAAAATAAACGTTCATTTAGTTTTTATCACCAAATAAGACCTACCCAATTATTTACTCACTTAATTTTTTTAATGTCAGTAAATTAAAAAATAAATCTTCTCAAAATGGGATCTTTATTTTAATAAAAATGAATTAAATGATAATAAAATTAATTTAATGGCCGAAATATAATTCGATTAGACGGAAATTAATGACTCCTGGGAGAGGAGTAGAAAATGTCAACATGTTGATTGATTTAAACCATTCAGATTGATGATGTGACATTCATGTTCGCAGTGATTGTTAATTTTTAAACTTTCCAAAATACATTAATTTAATTTATATATTTTAGTATATACATTGATTTTATACATAAAAAGAAATGTTCACTAATCGACAAAAAAAAAAAAAAACATTCAATTCAATATCTACAATGAAAATGATAATTTCCTAAAATTAGTCAAGTAATTAAAATATTCGCAGTCAGCGATATAGTTAATTTTAATATTGTATTAAAAGACCTGATCAATTTACGTAGATAATTAAAGTTATGTTTGGGCTATCATAACTTTTGATGATGAGATATAATATGAGATATAATATAAATTCATAGTATTTTTATTAGTTTTTAGTTTCTTGATCTCACTTTTGAAACTCGTATAAAATAACTTCACCTTTTCGAATAATCATGTCCTCATATAAAAAGAATATCAACGGGATGATGGTTTGGAAATATTAAGAAGCCGATTACTAAAATACTCTAGAATTCTTCTGGTAGAAGACGCTGCAAGGGCACGAGAGGCGAATGAATGCCCTAGAAGAAATCAACTGTAGTAAGGCAAACATTAAAAATTCTAAGATAAACTATCATCCAAGCAAAGTTGGTTGAGCATACCCGAGACGAAATCGAACGCTTGGTTTGGACCTTGTAGTCTTCAATTCTCTTGATGGTATGTAGATATAAATAATACTTTGTGAAAGCACAACTGAACCTACCAGAAGAATTAGAAGGTTCAAACCAGTATTTGAAAATCTGGCCCAAGTCTCAATCCGTCAAAAAGGGACATTCGGGACGAGTTGAGGACCAAACTAGATTTTCATTTTATAAAAGACGTCTCCAAATCCTAGTTTGGTTCTTTCAAGTCTACTAACTGAGGCTTTGTAGACTCAAACCAAGCGTCCAATTTCGACTCGAGTAGTAATGTACAAGAGAAAATTAATATAATAATAATATATGGTTGAATCTCTCTAACAAGTAAGAATGCCTTAGAATAGGTCCGCAACCTTTTTGTTTTTTACTTTCTCTTGCCTACATTTGTATAAGTTATACAGTCGACTCTCGATTTCGAAATCTAAGGGACCAAAAGAAAAATTCGAATTATCGAGTTTTTGAATTATCAAGATGAAAGAAAAAAATTAGAATTATTAGGAGGTTCGCGAAATCTTTCGATTTCACTTTGAGGAGAGACTCTCAAACAGGTAAGTTTTGTACTCTACATTATCGAAGCCACTTGATTAATGAATCCTCGAGAATAGGGAATTCACCGTCTCTGACCCTCTTGCGATTTCCGTGCAAATTACTAAAAATGTTTCTTTATTCTTCAGAATTGTAGGCAGCGTTGATGGTGGAATATTCAATGTTTTGGCGATATCTTTTTTGACGATCCAATTTCCATGACTGCGATAATTTTTTTTACCGAAAATCTTATATTTAGTATTATATAGAGATTTAAATATTTGAAGGGTATCCTCTAATAGCCACTAACCCCGCGGTTGAAAATCACTGTCTTAGAGCAAAAACATCTACAGTCCCAAATGAGAAGGACTTAGAAGAGAAAGAGAAGCCTGGACACCGAGGTGATCCATTGTCACATCAGCCAAATTATTCTTATTCTGGGAGTTTTATTAACCTAGATAATCCCAATTTGGCTGATATCTCCCATTCTCCATTATAATCACATCACAGCCACAACCTCAAAAAGTAAATCTGACTTGTCTTGATTTTACTTATCAGTTAATTAGTATAGCATAAATGCTTTTTATTCCCTAAGTTAATCGCGTTCAACCACAATATACTAATATATTGTATTTATAATAATCTCCAGAAACCGCAGAATTATAGCCTAAGCATTCGTTGAGGCAAAATTAATTAATATTTGTCAAAAAAATGTTATTAAGCTTATAACTTATAGAGATTATTATTTTAATAATAGCTAATAAAGGCTAATCGAAATATTTTTTTTTCATGTCACTTAGGGAGGGGTTCAGTTTTAATTGATATACATTTATAAGAAGGCGAATATGCTGACCACACCTCTTTATGCCATATTGATATCCAGTCTGAAATCATTTGCAAGTCCACCGAATGAATAGCGAATTTGCAGAGTTGAGTAGTGGTGGGGTGGGCATAAAAAAGTCACCCCCTCCCCCACCCCTCCCCTCACTCTCTCTGGTCTCCTGTTTTATTCACTCCGCCATTCATCGATCGTTTTGCCCGAAACTCACTTCAACCCTCCAATATTGTTTCGTATCGAAGTTTTTTTTTTTTTTTTAAGCAATTACTCATTCAGATTAAGTTAATCGCCAATTGACGATTGATTGTTTCTTTTTTTTTGGGGCAGTGAAAAAATAATTCACGTGACCTGGGTCGGTATTTATTATTTAAACTTCTCCAGTGCAAAATAAGTAGAATAAAAAGGTTATGTCTTTGGCAACTTATTAAATTTATTCTAAAATTCTTTCACATTTGTCCGAAACTTGTCTCTAGACAGAAAGGTCTTGAGCTATTCTTTCTTAATTTTGTTTATAAAAAATAGTGAAAACAAAATGAATCCTAGTAATCTATTTTAGGGGATTGTTTCGCAAGACCTCCCCTGTTTTTGATAGTAAAGACAGTTTAGACAAGACAGACTGGCCATTTATGAAATGAATTTTATATGCAAGATCTTCTTGTCATGATTTAAATTTTCTTTGGAAATTTTTGTGCAATTATTTGCTCCAAAATCATGTATTTATTTATTTAATATATGTGAGGCTTCACTAGGTTATAAATGAAAGAAAAGTTTGAATTTATAACTCGATATATTTCGGTCATCCTCAGGATGACATGTACCCAGTAGCATATACTCCTGAGGATGGGTTAATAGCTCGAAATATATCGAGTTTTAAATTCAAACTTTTCTTTTCATTTATAACCTAGTGAAACCTCACATATATTAAATAATTTTACTTATAAATAAGTTTTTACGTAAAACCTACACCACTTTCCCTCCAAACTATATATTTATTTTTTATGTCCTCTCGATTGCTGAAGCCATTTAATCGTTTTATTGTAAATATGTGTAAAATGAAATATTCTGGAACGTTCAACATGCTGATTTTTCGGGACCCCACCCATGGCTACTCCGCGTTTGACATTGCTCAAGTGCAACGATCTTGGTGTTTGTTGTATTTATATTTATATTATCTTTAGCTCAGGGACCCACATCTTGTGGGTACGTGGATGGCGACCACGAGCTGCCCGAGCTAGGACAGGAAGTTCTTCTGTTTTTTGTATGTCGGTCTCTTCCTTTTATATTTTCAACAGACGCCAGACCGTGCGACGGGTCGGCTTGTTCTTTCTTTCCCGGTCGCAAAAAAACATGATAGAGGGGAAGAATAAGATCCGCACAGCGCGGGAATAAGTCTAGGATGGGAGAAGATATTTTATATTTTCTTTATTATAAATTCATACTTGTTTATTTTCTTAAATTTTAGAGAAATAGCGATAATACTATTTCAAAATATTCAATAAATTATTTCTTAATCTAGGGAAACCACCTAAATACACTAGCACGGTATTAATACATTTTCTCTCTCTTTTCCTCTCGCAATGACCCCTTGAAGTGGTTATATTTATTTTATGAACTAGAAGAACTGATACTATCCGCTTAAGAAAGAATACATTTTGGAGTAAATGTTACTTTCCTAATTTAATTGATTTTTCAAATGATGATTATGAAGATAAATTACCTTGTTTCATTGTTTTGGATTTATTATCATTGTAACAATCACAGTGTGAATGTGTGATATCATTAATACTCTTTTCTTGCCACGGGGCGTGGTGTAGGGTTAGCGTGCTAACCTCATATACCAAACGTCGCGGGTTCGGACCCCAGGCAGTCCGATGATTTTATTTAAGCCATCTGGATACCAGATGGCTTAAATAAAAATGCCTGGACCCCTATTTATATAAATTCATAAATAACGGATATCGTAAATGTCTTATATGGCCTGAGCTGCCGAAAAGACAGTGTGAATGTGTGTGTGAGTGTGAGTGTGAATGAGAAAAAAGTGTGAATGTTTAAAAAAAAAAAAAAAAAAAAAATACTCTTTTCTTTCTGGGTCAGGGAACATGTAAAATTCTATATTCGAAAGTTTATTTCTTTGTAAAAAAAAACTTTATTCAAATAGAGTTTAGAGAAAAAAAAAGATTAATTATAGTAAAAGTAAATTTTGAAACCGTAAAAAAAAATAGAAAACGGAAAATTTTTTAAATTAATCTTTTGTAGAAATTTTTTTTCTAATTTACAAAAGTGTTCGAGAGCAAATCAAATAAGAATGAAAGGTCTCCAAGTATTTTTTTGTCAGAAAATATATTTTTATTTATATATGGATTATTTATGGCCTTTAGTAAAATATAAAATATGACTTTTAAGATAGATATCGTGACTTTATTTATTTATATTATTAATATTCACTTAAAAGAGAATGCCAATTTTTCTAAACAAATTCCTTCCCGAAGAAGAAAAATGGTTGGGTGGTTGTCCCCCCCTTAAAACCCCCCGAATGGGGGGTGACGAATGGCGAATGCGTGTGTGTGCGTGTGTCTGCTTCGACGAGATAGCGGGGATGGAATCGAACCCTCTCCTGGAGCAGAAGGATAAAAATAAGCGCAGGACAATGATATATCCAGGGGGGATTATCGAAGGAGGAAGGAAACCTGCGAATTGGATCCCACCCATCCCCCATCCTGTACCATCACATCCCGAGAGAACAACGTGTTTGCAAGCCAGAAAGACCTTTACTAAATTATGACCGGGTCTTTTGAAAAATATTTCCATTTCTTCAAATATGCCTTTTATAAGTGAGAACAATACGTTGTATTCAGATTCAACGTTTCAATTTATTTATTTGTTATATTGTTGTACTTTGGGAGTTTTCTTTTGGTTTTTTTTATCATTGGGATTTATTGTGCTTACGTACTCTAAGATGAGACACTTCAAAACCCGGGGTGAAGTAACTTTTTTATTGTTGTTTTTTACTAGGGAAGATTTTAATTTCAAAAACCTCTGTTAACAACTTTGATTTTATTTTTACTTTCTCTTACCTTTATATATGTTTATATATAGAGGGAGAAAGTATTGCATTCATGTCAAAAATTCGATGTCGAGATTATAATGGATATACACGTTTTGAGGTCCCCTGAATCCAAAAAGGTGCGATATGGTCTGTCTTTCTGTCTGTGTGTGTGTCTTTGTTCACTTTTATGTATGAAGGAATTTAACTATGAGGCCGGAATTTTATATTTAAGCTAGACACCCTCTTATGAAGACCACTTTACTATTGGAAAGATAGGAGAATTGGTTGCCATGGTAACAAAATATAAATATTTTCCCATACTTATAAATTTTATATCTTGAATTCAAATGTACCGTACTCTCGGAACCTTAATATATGTCGACACAAAAAATCTGGAGCGACCAGTCACACCAGATTTTTTTATTAATAAAGTATATTACAATATTATCACTACAATCACTATATTAATTACTATATTACAATCAATATCTAATTGTAAGAGTGACCTCCTCAAAACAGAAGATAAATGGTTTTTTATTATCGGAATGGAAATAAGAACAGCAGGAGAAAAAAAAAGAATCTTTCTTTTTTTTTTAAATCAAATCTTTTTTTTTTTTTTCTTTTTTTTTTATATAAAAAAAAAAAAAAGAAATTGCAATTTGTTTTGTTAAGAAGTGCGAAAAAATTCCCCCCATCTCCGATTTAGATTAATGGCGCTTGGTTCCTTCGTGCATAACATCGTCCAAATAAACTATGAAAATAAATTATATTATAATATTGGAAGAGAATTTATTAATGAGTATGCAGCTAGTGGACCAAAGCGTCAGCTGAGGAGTAAAACATTCTCTCATTTAGGCCTATCATCCTTCTCATATTTTTTAAAAATAATTTTATATTAAAATGAATTAAAAAAAAAAAAATGAATTTTAGCTCTCAGGACCAGAGGTCTTTATACCACTATGCTTTGGCCCATTGACATTTAAACTTTCTTCTTTATTTATTTTTTTAAATTTGAATTGATTTCTTGGCTTTGGAAGAGGGCTCGTCCTTGCTTTCCGACCTTAAGTCATCCATTTTCTATTTATTTTTAATTTTTTCTTTAAATCTTTTGACTACTTAAGTTATATCTCTAAACAATATCGACTACCAGATGTGTGTACAGATATGAATATTGAATGATCCGTTATTTGATTTTTAACCATTTGGATACCAAATGGCTTAAATAAATATGCCTGGACCCCCAATAGATATATTAATAAATAACGGTTACCGTAAAGAGTCTTATAAGGACCCTGTTACGCATTAGTGTGTCAAACGCCAGCTACGGAGTTTTAAGAAAATCAACAATAAAGTTTTTTGTTTTCATTGGATTATATATCATTTTTTTGTCAATTGTGCAAGTAACATTAAATATAAATTTTTTTAGGACATATTTCATAAAAAAAATACTATTAATTATAGCATTTGAAACAATATTCCGTGCTTATCTCAATTTTTAATTTTTTTTTGGCGCTTGACACACTATTGCATAACGGGGTCCATATGGCTTTGGCCTAAGTTGCCGAAAATACTGTGTGTATGTGTGTGTGAGTGGGAAATAAGCGTGAGTGTTAAAAAAAAAAAAATATTTTTATTTAATGAAAAATTCCTTCGAAGCCCAGGATTTGAACACTTTCTTCTTTGTAGAAGCCGACACCCTAGCATCAAAATATTTTTGGAAAATAAAATAAAGATGTATCAATTAATTTTCCCAGTTAATCTAACAGAAAAAGAAGGAACGACATCCATTTTCTTAAAGCAGCCAATTATATTACATGAAGAGTGTTTTGCTCAAAGAAGCATAATTAAGTGTGTCATAACGAAATGTTCCTTTCGAATGTAACTGCAAGCAATTTGTAAGAGCATACACGCCTACACATAATTAAGAGCTCACGAAATTAGCTTGTGTATCAATAGGACTAGGTGTGGGGAATTTTGCATCAATTTAGAAGATGCACCTGAGAAAATTGCACCCGGGTCAAAATTAGCATCGCTTGCCTGCCAAGTTTATTCCTCTCTTCTTGTAAGGAGAATAATAAGACGCCTAAAAGTCTATTTAAGGATCATGTCGACTTGATGAATAAAATTAGCAACTTACTTTAACACTCATCATTTTACAATTACTAAAATATTCATCGTTCTCATAGAAGTTGTTTTACTTAGATAATGAAAATAAAAAATAATAAATTTAGGTGAAGGAGAGAAATAAGCCAAATCATTTTACATCAAACAATTTATTAAGCAAATTTTTTATCTGACTTGGCGTCGGCCATCCTCAGTCTCTGATATTTTTGTAAACACGCGTGCGAATATTACTTGGAGAGGAAGCAATATCATGAAAAAAAGGGCTGGTCTTTCTCTATCCAGTATGATCACACCTCTAATGAAATAAATTTATATAAAAAAATCTGGTGTGACTGGTCGCACAGCACACAACTTTCTCTTACCTTCGGTAATCGAAAGTTGTGTTTTGTGCTTGTCACACCAGTTTTTTTGTGTCAACATATAATTAGTTTCCGGGGAAATACTTCTTTTTTTTTTAAACATTCACACATTTTCCCATTCATACTCACATTCACACACACATACACACAGTCTTTTCGGCAACTTAGGCCATTTAAGACTTTTACGATACCGTATCCGTTATTAATGAATAGGCCTATATCTTTTTAGGGTCCAGGCATTCTTATTTAAGCCATTTAGTATCCAAATGGCTTAAATAAAATCATCGGACTGCCTGGGGTCCGAACCCGCGACGTTTGGTATACGAGGTTAGCACGCTAACCTCTATGCCAAGCCCCGAGGGCAAGATGTAAATTTATTGAATTGTTTTTTCTTATCATAGTACTTTTAAGGTTTATTTTTATTATTGTATTAATATTGTATTGTTTATATTATTTTTATATATGTATATTTTGTAAAATTTTTAGCCCAATGGCAGTTGGCTAGACGGGCAGAATAAATAAAAAAAAAAAAAAAAATGTAAATTTATAAACATGGGAAAATATTTATATTTTGTTACCATGGCAACCATTTCTCCTACTAGTATTCTTTGGTCGATTTTGTTCAAAAACTTGGTGCACGTGCCACACTGGGTTGCCTAACTTAAATATAAAATTTCAACCTCCCAGCTCTTTTCGTTTTTGAGATTTTTTGTTTCCAGACACACACACACACACACACACAGACTGACCATGTCGCGAAAACCACTTTTTTGGTACTTCAGGGGACCTCAAAACGTGTATATCCATCAAAATCTCAACATCGAATTTTTGATATGAATCCAATACTTTCTCTCTATCTATATGAATATATAGAGGTAAGAGAAAGTTATATTAATAAAAAATCAAACAAAATATTTTTAATCAATGTAGATTGACTATATTATTAACATGATAAAAAAATTTACAAATTCCAGAATTTTTGAAAAAACTTATTAGTTAAAGTACTACTTCCAGTTGAGTAATTTACTCCATAAGTTGCTAGAGCTTTACAATTTTAGAGTAAGAAGTATATACCAAATTTCATTGATCTGTCTTTTTGCGTTTTTAAGCAATCTTGTTCACACACATACACAACACACACATAATTCCAAAAATGTTTTTTTGAACTCATGGTGGTCTAAAAAGTCGAGAATCATCAAAATCTCGAGGTCGAATTTTTTTACGATGATTTTGTCTTTTATATTCTTCGTATCTGAGAAAGTTAAAAGAAACAAGATGATGTTTGTTGAGAATATATTATAATTGAATGATTTTTAGTCACTAGAGCAAAGGAAGACTGAAATTGATTAGTTCTAGCCTAAAGAAGGCGCTGGGTTTTAAAAGTAACAATGGATGGAAAAGAAATAACGTTATAATGATCAAATTGTGTTAAAATGCCCAGGATTTTTCTCTCATGAGAATGCTTAATTGTTCGTAGAGATGATTTAAGAAAGTTAGACGTGAATCTTGTGGCGTTATAAATGTAGAAATGAGAGTAAGAGAGGAGAGAGAGAAAAATACGATCCATCATGTTGTCTTTGCGCTGACCGCCTAAATGCCACGTGGGCTCTGATGGATGCCTCTTTTACAGGCTGCTTCTACCACAAATCTTTCTAATCAAACTCATTCTCCAGCATCTTATTCTTATTAAGATTATAAATGAATTATTGTAATAAAGGAATTAGATTAACATTATTATTTACTCGGCGATTGATTCATCGGTCAATTTAAAAAAATCTAAATTTATATTAATTTGTTCATCTTTTGGTAGAAATTTTTTGCCAATGAACAAATTTTACCCCCCCCCCCCAGTGGCTGAGAGTAAAAGAGACTTAAAGTTACGAGGTGCGGGTTCGGATCCCAGGGAGTCCGTTGAATTTATTTAAATCATTTGGATATAAAATGGTATAAATAAATATGTCTGGATCCCCAATATATTGTATCTAAAAATAATGTGTATTGTTAAATTCTATATGGCCTAAGATGCCGAAAAGACTAGACTAATAGTAAAAAAAAAATTTTATTTATTTTTTTTTAATTTTCACATCTCTCAACAGAGATTAACTCCAATTACAGAGAGACGGACATTGACAATGTTTGAAAATTTTCATCGCAAGTGGGATTTGAACTCGAGTTGTATAGCAACTCTAGATTCGTAATCCGAGACTTATCCAATTAACCACGAGCCTCCCATTATATTATGAAATATTTTTTTAAGTCTTTACGGCATTTTAGGTCAATTAGATTCATTATTTTTAAATACGATATACAGTATGTGGAAGCCCAGACATATTTATTTATATATACCATTTGATATGAATTATGAAAACTAATAAAATA
>JAKCPI010026664.1:0-15141 GCA_023213315.1 Euborellia annulipes | reverse complement strand
TTTTTCATTTATTTTTCGGCCTTTGACCTTGGTCATTCAGGCCCCTCTTTTTACAATATATCTTACAAAAAAATATTATACAACAAAACATTTACAAAAGTGAATAGTTATAAAAAAAAAAAAAAAACATTAATATAAAAAGAAAGTATTACAAATAAATAAATATGAAGAACACTTGGCAAAAAAAAAACATGAATAATAAAAAAACACCGTACAAACTAAATGCTCTCAATAACACTTATATCAAGAAAATGATCAAAAGTCTGTTGCTAGATTATAGTATGATTTTTGAGGCTGTGATGAATGAGGCTTAAGTCTTGAAGGTCTTAGTTTATCATTTTACTCTTGAACTTCATAGTAAAGATAGGAGAAATGGTTGCCATGGTAACAAAATATAAATATTTTCCCATGTTTATAAATTTTACATCTTGAATTTTAATATATCGCCGGAAACTAAATATATTTAAACACGTAAAATCTGGTGTGACAAGCACAGAACACAACTTTCGATTACCCAAGGTAAGAGTGCTGTACGACAGTCACACCAGATTTTTTTTTTTTTAATTCTATTTTTACCTGATTTTAGAATCTAAACCAATCAAAAGAATTTATAAAATTGTATTGAAATCTAGTCACGAAGACGCCTGGTAGATAGGCAACCAGTGGTGAGTGGAGAATCCTTTTGAACGCCTCATTTTACTCTTTCCATCAAACAAAATATTGTATTTCGGACTTTTCAAATCCATTATCAGGCTCTTCCTTCCATAGAGCCAATGTTAAATCCCCATATGGGGATTTGCATGTTAATTTCGATTCAACATTTTAAAAAAAATTTTCCCAATTTTTATGAAATTTTGTACTTATTTAGGAATCTCTATTGTGTATAAAATCTGCAAATATGAGAAATTAAAATTTTGAAAAATAACTAGAGTTTATTTCAAGCAGTCAACGCTAAAATACACAGTTTATACAAATTTGGAATCATTTGACTTTTTTTACTTTTTAAACTGGTCACACCTGATTTTTTATAAATTAAAAAATGAAAATAAATTGTGTTTATTAAAGCTTTTGTGGTTTGAAATATTATTATTAGGGGACAAGGGCGGATACAAGGGGGGGGGGTAAAGGGGGTAATTACCCCCCCTGGGATTTGAAAAAAAAAAGTTATTTTTAATGTAAAATTTTAAAAATTAATACTTAAAAATTTGTTTTGCATTTATATTCTGGCAAACAAGTACAGAATGCGCCTTTAAATTTCCGAAATTAAGAAAAAATAGTGTGCTGTGCGACCAGTCACACCAGATTACCCCCCCCCCCCCCGAGAAACACCTCTGGATCCGCCCTTGTTAGGAGAATTTTTAATTATAGACCACATTTTTGTATTAAATATTTAATAAAAATATATAAATACTGTACAACGTTTCGACTGCTTATTCTGCAGCCGTTATCAAGTACTGTGCACTTGCTCCGACTCAAGTGAACCAAATGTCATGTCTGTTACTTGCCTTTTTATATACAGCGACGTCAGCTTTTTATGTAAACACTTGCTTTGATAATTGTGACTAACTTCATGGAAATGAGTGAAAATAGCGGGAAAATTTGAATCTAACTTCAAAGAAATGCCGACAGATGGCGCTGACGTCGCTGTATATAAATAGGCACGTAACGGACAGGACAGTTAGTTCACTTGAGTCGGAGCAAGTGCACAGTACTTGATAACGGCTGCAGAATAAGCAGTTGAAACGTTGAACAGTATTTATAATTTTAATAAATATTTAATACAAAAATATAGTCTATAATTAAAAATTCTCCTAATAATGAAAATAAATTATTAATGTGAAAAATATCGATAAAACTTAAAGTTTCGCTTTACTTTATTTTATATTTTTTTTTCTGTTTTTTTTTTTATCTGATAGCAACTCAAAAGAAAAAAAAAAAAAAAAAAAAAAACTTTAACCATCGATATCTTTCAAATGGATTAACCGAATTGGCCCCAAACTTGGAACATTTTATTTCTAGTCTTAGGGAATAGAGAAGAAAGAAAAATTCTATTGAATTGGAAAGAATTGGGATTACTAGCAAGTTCCAAAAGCTATCTGCGATGGACGTTTTTAACTCTCTATGGGATTTTAGATTTGGACAAAAGGGATAAATATAATTGCACAGTGTCCGTATGTCTGTCTGTCTTGATCCCCATCCCTGATCTCTCTAAGAAAAAAAAAATTATTTATAAAACAATTTTTATTATTTTTCATTTGAGGGATTTAATTATTTTAATTAAATGGTTTTAATTTTTCATAAGGCAAGAAAAAAACTCAATGCTTTCCAATGGGCTAATTTTAAATTTTCTTTTCTGCTTCGCCATTTGAATAATATTCCAATAAATGTCAAGAGTTGACTTTTTCAAGAGGGAACTGTCGGTACACTTGCTTGGGAAAATGTAAGTTAGCATTTCCATTGACGATTTCTGCATGCTTGGAGTGACGATAATCATGGGAATCCCACTGCAGAACTCTGACTAAAAAAATTAACTCGGCCTGTTATAAAATGAGACAAGTTAAATTCTTTCTTGAGTCTCATCAACTAAGGTCTTTCTAACTTCGCCGAGATGGAGTCAATAATAAGATATGGTATCACTCTGTGGGGTTCTTCGAGGGTTGCTGTGAAGGTTCTAACGTCCCAGAAACAAGCTGAAGCTGAATGGAGGGCAAGCTGCTAAATAACCTTCAAGAATTTGGGTCTTCTGACCGTACCAACCCTCTACCATTTTGGAAATGAGCCTAAGAACTTTTAAATCTCAAGATTCATTTAAGACCGGTAGAGATATCCATGTCTTCAACACTAGAAGACGGAATGACATGAGAATGGAGAGAAGTAGTCTGGCGGTAGGGGAGAAATCTCTAAACTGCATGGGTTCCAGAATCTTTAATGTTCTTCCCAAAGAATTAAAATCTAGTTGTGTTTAAAGCCGATCATCCGTCCAAATGGAGCGATGTCACTCCAAAAATTGACCGTGAGTGGGGAAAAACAAATGGATGAGTGGAGTGATAGGATGAGTTTGTAATCCAATCAGTCCAAAATCCAGTTTCGTCAAGCCATCCGTCCATCACTCCAACTGATTGTGAAAGGGGAATTTTCACGTGGAGCGACACCAAGCCTTCGCAGCAGCAGTTAATAACCCAACAGAAGCCAAAAAAGTAAATCTATATCCATATTAATGCAAAATATGTTATAAGAAAAGCACACACACTCGATGAAACACGTACTGGACGTGGAGTGACCGTGAATGGGGGTAGTTTTTTGGATGTCATTCATTTGGAGAGATCGTGAATGACCGGCTTAAGAAAAAATTAAAGAAGATGCTTCAAGAAAATCATATATACTCAATAGAAGAATTCTTCTCACTCAAGACAATTTATTTTATGTGTATTGTCCGTATATTTTGACGCTTCCACACACTTTCGGGTGTCTATGGAAGAAATAAATTAATAATAATAATAATAAAACCAAGATCTTGCGGCCGAACTGAGACAGATGAATAGAGGCTACTCGGTCAAGAGAGTCGTCCTCATCATTGGCGGCCTCGGCAGTGTTAGACAATCGCTGCTCTCGAACTTAAAGATCATTCCGGTCTGCAGTCAGAAAGTTATTGCAGGCCGGATGCAGAAAGCCGGTCATTGAGCCTACTCCGCCAACACGATGCCAGATTCCAGTGACTGCTGACTATCTTTTAAATTTTATGTAGTCATAAGAGCACAGTTCGTCTTATGTACGTACATAAAGACGTACTGTGCTATCTGGGAGTAGCACTGGAAAAGAAGCAAATCCATAGGGGACCCTAGGTGTGTCGGAGCCCTGGGGAAATCTAGGGAAGAATCATAAAGGTTCTAAGAAATCATAATAATAATTTGTTCAGCAAAGCTACAATTACAAAAATTTATACTCGTACTTTATTATATAGGCCTACTATAAATATTTATGTATTTATGGTCAATAATTTTATTAATATTATATTATATTAGTATAGTATGTGGTCAATAATAATATTATTACTTGCACATCTCAGAAAAATGTAAATAAATTTTGTATACTGAATTGTAACCTTAAAGAGAGGACGAAGAGTCTTCAGAACCAAAAGAAAACCAATATTCTATATCTACGGTATTCATTAATATAGCTATTTTAACATGAATTGGATATCGACATGTCACACTTCTTTACTAAAAGTAACTTATCACGCAAGCTCAAGTTGAGTTCAACTATCATCATCATCATCATCCTCTTGGCGTATTGAATATTACCAGACTGCTAGTGACAAGTGCAAAAGTTGGGTACAAAAAAAAAAAAAAGGGAGGCTAAAAAAAAAAAGAAAAAGATTTCTCTGGAGATGTCACCTCTCGGTGAAGGGATGACAGGAGGGAAAGGAATTCGATCCTCACAAAGAGAGGACGAGGAGGGTGTGAGGGCAGGTGATGCTGTCGCCCTGAAATACTGCCTCTAATGACTTTATCGAATTTACGTCACTCAGTCTAGGGAAAAACACACAAACTGCCTGGCAGACTCACGCGCATACTCGTATCTCCCGCCGTTGTCGTCGTCGTCCGTATCCCCTTTTGTTAAAAAGAGAGAGAGCTTATTGCTAACTGGACCACAACGACACGGGAAAAAAAAAAAAACTATTGGCAGATTAGCTTTGGAAATTTTAAATTAAAAAAAAAAAAAAGCTTAGAGGTGAAGTTGTTTGTTTGTTGTAATATAGATTTTTCAAAAACCTTTTAGAATTATAGGCAATTAATAGACGAAACGGTGAACTCGGATATTTGATTGCCATTTCATAAGAATTATAAATTATTCTAGCGTTAAATTGGAATTTTTAATTTTTTGCTTGGCAAAAGATCTTGATGATTGATCCTCTCTCTCTCTCTACCCTTTAAGCTGGAGGTTTTTAAACGTAAAAATATCGCTATCACTTCAATCCCCTAAAAATTGCAGTATAATCGGCCTTGGTGTTGATTGATCACCAGCGAACTGAAGGGAATTTAAGAGTCTTTGTGGCGGTGAGCTTAACCAAAGACCAGAACTTCAAGGAATTTCTGGAATGAAAGGGAATTTAAGAATTCCATAAACTGCACAAATTTCTTCAAGGGTTTACGGATTCTAGCCAGAACTAAATATAATTATAGTTTCTTCTAATTTAGACGCTATTAGTAATTCGGGAAATAACTTTCCAAGGGTGTCATACCGTGACAGTAGTAGTAGTACTAGGTTTTCGTTGAGATATAATTTTATTTATTGTTTCCGACTTCACAAGTGTTCTGGAACTTGTAATGTGAAGAGGGCATTTCTTATAATGAGGCTATTCAAGAGTGCCATAAAGCTAGAACTGTACAGTTTTTTTTTTAAGGATTTCCGGATTCAAGGATTACTTTAAGGCCATAACAGAATTTAAACATAACAGAAGAGTTTTTCTTCAAGAATTTCTTGAACTTGTAGGAAGGAGAGATTATTCAAGGATTCATTAAGGACTGTAAGTATTTTTTGAGAATTTCTAGATTTTGGACTTAAGGCCACAATAGAACAATTTTTCTTGAAGAAATTTCTGGAATTTGTGGGAATAAGTGGTGTATTTAAGGATTCTTTAAGGTAAGATCTGTAGAGATTTTCTCAACGATTTCCAAATTTCGGAATTCCTTATAACCAGAACTAAATATAATTATCGTTTCTACCCAAGTATTTCTAGAACTTGGAATGTGAAGAGGGTATTCTTTATAATGAAGATATTTAAAGATTTCATGATGCCAGAACTGTACAGTTTCTTTTTCAAGGATTTCCCAATTCAAGGATTGGACGTCTTCTTGAAGAAATTTCCTTAAGGTAAGAACTGTTCAGATTTTCTCAAGGATTTCCGGTTTCTAAAATTCCTTATAGCCAGAACTAAATATAATTATAGTTTTTCCTCAAGCATTTAACTTATAGTGTGGGGAAGGCATTCCTTATAATGATGGTATTCAAAGATTCATCAAGGTCAGAACTGTACAGATTTTTTCAAGTATTTCTGAGACCTGTAGGGTGAAAAGAATATTCAGGGAATTCTTAAGGCCAGAACTATCCAATTATTGCCGGAGCATCTTAAGCTGGCTCAAGCTATTATGTATCTTGATGACACTTACTAAATAACCCCCCTCGACTTTAGCTATATAATAGCTTGAGCAATCCTGCAGTGTTTCCTTTTTATGAAGATTGCAGGTTGTTAAACTTCAGATTTATTTAATATTTTATTCCTTTGTCTTTCGTCATGTTGCTCGTATAATTTCACTTGTATCATAATTCTTGTATATACATTTCCTTGTTCTGAACCTCTGAAAAATTTCAATTCAATTACGTAACTTGACTTTACGACTTACTTAACGTGTTTCGGTCAATGTTTTTAATCATATAGTGGCGAAATTTGATGTCACGATAGGAACCTCTTGACTAAAAAGACCTAATTCTTGTAAAATTTGGAATTTTCCTCTAACTTTTAGGAAGGAAATACGGAATTTTTCAACTCTCTGCTATACCATCACAAAAAAAAAAATGAAAATTTATTTCCTCACTTTTTAGTTCCAAAGAATACAAAACTTTATTCGGAAATTGCAAGAATTAAATCAATTCACTTTCCATGTTCATGGATATTGTAGGCAATATATAAATAATAATGAAAAAAAAAAAGGGGAATACGAATGGACCAGCTTGTGTTATGCACGTATATATACCCTACTACGTATTTCAAAAATATGCTTCTTTTATCATTCCCATCTCGTACTTTTATTTAACGAAATAACGAAAGCGAAGGTGCCTGCGTTACGTTACGTTACGTCTCTTTCTCGCCCCTTTGCCTCTCTTTATTCCTATATCTCAAAATTAAATTTATTTTAGATGATTTATGACAAAAAGAAAAAGCGTTTATAAGAAATAAAATAAAAAAAAAAGTGACATACGATATATAGCGAACATTTCAAATGAAAAAAAATGATCTAAATAATATAAATATTAAAACTTTGTATTATTTTTAGATAACTTGCATTCGTTAAATTTGATTTTTTCAGTCGTAATAATAATTCCATTTAAGAAATTATACTTAATTCTTCCACAAAAATTTATTTCAAAATTTTATTAGAAAAAATTATTTAATTTATATTTTACAATATTTATTACAAATTTTAAGAAAAAAAAAAATATTTGATATTTGAATATTATTATAAATTAATTAGAAAATTAAAAAAAAAAATTTAGAATAAATTTAAAATGAAATATCTTTATACCTTTTTGACATGTCAACAAATACAAGATATTTAGGAAACATTTTAAATGTTCTAAACAATATGTATATACAGTATTAAAATTCTATATTATTTTTTAGATAACTTGCAAACGTTAAGTTTGATTTTTCCAGTCGGAATAATAATTTTACTTAAGAAATAATACTTAATTCTTTCTCAAAAATTTATTTCAAAATTTTATTATAAAAAATTATTCAATTTATATTTTTCAACATTTATTACAAATTTTAAGAAAAAAAATATATTTGATATTTGAATATTATTATAAATTAATTAGAAAAAAAAATTCAACATAAATTTAAAATGAAATATCTTTAAAACACACTCAAAGTCACTATTATATAATTATATTTTTATTCTTTAAAAACAAAATTTAAAAAAAAAGGGCTAATTAAAAAATATGGTGTGACTGACCACTCAGCCAGTGGCGTATTCGGGGGGGGCCGGGGGGCCGGGCCCCCCCGAACCTTCTCCAAAACAAAAAATACCTATTGTTTTCCCTAATGATATTTGTTTTTTTAAATAAATATTTTATTAACTCTCATAAATTCTAAAATCTAACAAAAAACTTATAAATAATTGAAAAAATCTTACGAATTTTGTATTAAATTTTTTTTTATTTAAAAAAAAAAATTTTTTTTATTTGTTTTTTATTTATAATTTATATATTATCTAAAAAAATTTCTCCACTTTAAGTTTCTTGGGAGGGGGGAGGGGTTCATAAAACTTTGGCCCCCAACAAATCCTCACCTACTCACTCAGCACATAACTTATTTTCGTTCTGTGTCTGTCACACCAGATTTTTGCGTCATATTGAATTTTCTTTTTAATTATTATTATTATTTTTTTTTATTTCAACCCAATTTTTTTTGTGTGTGTTGGCACACTGATCACGAGTGCACTCTCTAATCTATGGAGAGAGTATTTTTTTTTTCAGCAGCTAGCTGGCTGTTGAAGGCTTAGAGGATGGAGGGGGAGGGGAGGGGAGGGGTTTAATCCCGGGGGTATTCTACCCGAGTAATCCCTTACGTGGTAATAATCCCTCTTGGCTCTATCCGCAGAATGACATCGTTTGGATCATATTCAATCTTTTTTTTTTTTGTGCATTTAAAGACCACGACTGTTCCAATCTTTTGTTTTAAATTCCATCGTTTGATATATGCTATAGAGAGAGAAGAGACCTCTTGATATGGATAATAGATTTAAAACAAAAAGAACCCTTAATGCCTTAAAAAAAAAAAATAAAAAAAAAAAAATCGGCTAAAGAAATACTTTACTAATATACCAATACTTTTTCAGTTTTTTTTTTCGATTTTCTCAAAAATGGCTCTAAGGATTTTGATTAAAATTCATAAATTAACTATCTTTTAGAAGCTCTTTAACAAGTACATGTACCATGTATATTAGTAAAATTTTTCGTGAAATTTGTTTGAAGTACACTTTACTGGTGTAGTATTTCAGATAGTTCAAACTTCAATTTTCCGGCTCTTCCTTCTATAGAGCCAATGTTAAATCCCCATATGGGGATTTGCATGTTCATTCATCTCTATTGAGTATAAACAAGGCCGCAGACAGACTTGACGGGCCCAGGGGCTACATAATAATTCGCCCCCCCCCCCCCCCCTTATAAGTTTTTTTTAATAATGCAAAAGGCTATTGTGGTCTTCATGTCTACAATTTTTAACACAGTTTTTGAAATAATTTTTAACATATTTAAATAAAAAAAGTAATTTAAAATTTGTTAAAATTCCTTAAATAGTAATAATAAAGAATTATATATTTATATCATGTGTTGGTGCATGAAGTAATTATGAAAATCATATAAGCAAGTATATATTAATTTAAATAAGCGAAAAACGTAGGTACCGCCGGGAGTCGCACCACGGTAGGGCATGTTGTGCGTAAATCGACGGATCCGTGGTGCAACTCCCGGCGGTACCTACGTTTTTCGCTTATTTAAATGAATAAATACTTGGTTATATGTTTTTAATAGTAATAATAATAATAATAATATCTAAACAGTTTTTATAAAATTGCTCTCATTGCCTGAGTGATAATCAATTCCAATGGATTCCAACTCAGCTTTCCTCGTTAATTCTGATTCCACAGCTAGAATAGTAGATCAAGAAAAATGATTTTTTTTAATTATTGTATAATTTTAAGATTTGAGATTAATGGGCCCGGGCCTCACCAGGAAAAAAATTTTCATGAAAAATACTTTTTTTAAATTGAAATTTTAAATGAAAATTATTTTTTAATAGAATTTTAAGGTTGAAACGCAAAGGGTCCGTGCCCCCTCGGAGTCGGGGATATAGCCCCCCCCCCCTGCCCCACTCTGCCTGCTGCCCTGATAGGTATAAAATATAAGATTAAAATTTTGAAAATTAACTATTTTGTATTTAAATATTTTAAGATAATATATTTTACTGATGTTAATGTGAAAATTATATTAAATAAATAAATATTTCATTTTGCAATTTTATTGGTGACAGTTTCGGCTCATTGCCATTATCAGGCCTGGAAAAAATCATTTACAAATTATTAACAATCATTACATTTAAGGAAATGATGATGGCAATGTATCGAAACTCGCCAATAAAATTGAAAAATAAAATATTTATTTATTTTATTATAATTTTCACATTAACATCTCACGAACAGTAAAAGTTGTGCGCTATGCGACCAGTCACACCAGATTTTTTACTTATAAAATGCAATTGGCCAAGATGCTATGGGAATCTAAATATGCCTCGACCCAACAAAATCTGCTGTGACAAGCACGGTACACAACTTTCTCTTAATTTTAATGTAATTCAGATTTGCTACAATCCAAATTTATACTCAGAATAAATTTGTCATTAGGCCTGCGTTATTAAATAGATCATATATAATAAGGTTCAAATTAAATATTAATTGATTTAAAACGAGATAAAATCTCATTTTAGATTTATAAGAGAAAAGGAAAATGTCACTGACAGGACATCATTAATAATAAATCTGTTGAAAGGAATAGAGAGATTTGAATTTATTATTTACTCTTTTTTACTTTCTCTTACCTATGTATATATGTAATATATATATAGAGAGAAAGTATTGGATTCATGTCAAAAATTCGATGTCGAGATTTTGATGGATATACACGTTTTGAGGCCCCCTGAATCCAAAAAAGTGGTTTTCGCAACATGGTCTGTCCGTGGGTTTGTGGGTGTGTGTGTGTGTGCTCATGCATTTCAGTCCCCTCGGTAATTCGTATATTCTCTAGCTCACTTAAAAACGTCTTCTAATTCTAAGAAGCTCGTTAATTCGTTCCGTTTTTAACAGGGGGATGTAGAGAGACAACTTGTTTTTGTTCATTTGTAATCTTTTCACTGAAAGGAAATGAGTAGAGGAGAGGGGCAAATTGAGCTTGTCTTAAATTTTAACTTTCTCTTACCTATATACATATATATCATGTCAAAAATTCGATGTCGAGATTTTGATGGTTTTCGCGGCATTGTCTGTCTGTCTGTTCAATTTTAAGCATGAAGAAATTGAGCTACGTGATTGAAATTTTATATTTAAGTTAGGCACCTCCCTGGAGCGTAGAAATAAGCTTTTAAACAAAATTGGCCAAAAAGTACTAGCACTTTACTGATGTACTTTTTCAGTTTTTTTTTTTCGATTTTCTCAAAATTCGCTCCAACGTTTTTGATTAAAATTCAAAAATCAATTATTTTTTAGATGCTCTTTCAAATGTATATTCTCATTTTGCCATTGAAATCTTCTAAAGACCACTTTACTCTTGAACCATACTTCCCATACTTATAAATTTTACATCTTAAATTCTAATATATCGGCGGAAAATAAATATATGTCGACACGAAAAATCTTGTGTGACAAGTACAGAACACAACTTTCGATTACCGAAGGTAAGAGAAAGTTTTGTGCTGTGCGACAGTCACACCAGATTTTTTTTTTATTTTCTTCAGTCTTTGCATTCCCGATAAATCGTATGTTCCCGTGGCCATACGGGATTCTACTGAATTAGTTAAAGCACGGCGGTCACTCCACCCATCAGACACTTTCTAATTTAATTAATATCTATAAAAATGTTAACCAATCCGGGAATGAGGGGGAGGGAGTCAGCCATTTTTTCAATATTTTCTAATATCCATTAAACGAAGAGTTTTAATTAAAATTAATTTTATATTTTCAACCGGATCTTAATTATATCTTAGCATTCATTCATTCATTCATTCATCTCCCCCTCCATTTATTCTATTCATATCTAAGCATAGGGATGTAAAAAAAAAAACGTTTTTTTTTTAAATATAATTACAAAATTAAAAATGAATAAAGTAAAATCCCTCCTCCACACACACACACACACACACACATACATAAAAGAATATAAAATCTAAATTAAAAAATTCTTTAATCATAATAAATCTCTTTTGCTCTTGTTTTATTGAATAATTCATTGATAAAAGAAAGAGAAGACAAAAAAAAATGATAGAATTTTAATTAAGATGACGATATAAAGTGCATTTTATATGACACACACACACACACATAAAAAGTGGTGATGAACACTTAACTATTAATCAAAAGAACTTGAAGAGAGAAATTATGCACGTTTGATGTTATTTATTTATTTATTCACTTGCGCTTTGCGTTGAATAAATTTAAAAAAAATTGTTATTTTAAAAACTATGAATGGTGAAGTTGCTTTCTTTTCAGAAATTAAATACAAAACTAATTTCAATAGAATAGCAAAAAAAAAAGTGAGTATATGTTTATTTTGTATGGATGTGTTTATCCAAATTGACCATCATCGGTCTGTACCAGTAAAACTAGAAAGTTTTTACTTTCTCTTACCTCTATATATGATAATATATATATATAGAGAGAAAGTATTGCGATTATGTCAAAAACTCGATGTCGAGATTTTGATGAAAATACACGAATCCAAAAAAGTGGTCTTCGCGACATGTGAGCAAAATATCTCAAGAACGAAAAGAGCTAGGAGGTTGAAATTTTATATTTAAATTAGGCACCGCAATGGCACATGACACGAAGCTTTTGAATAAAATCGGCCAAAGAGTACTAGTACTTTACTGATGTACTTTTTCAGTTTTTTTCGATTTTCTCAAAATTCACCTCAACGATTTTGATTAAAATTCAAAAATCAATTATTTTTTAGATGCTCTTTAAAATGTATATTCTCATTTTGCCATTGAAACTCTTCTGAAGACCACTTTACTCTTGTATTTCATAGGTAAGATAGGAGAAATGGTTGCCAAAATATAAATATTTTCCCATAATTATAAATTTTACATCTTGAAAATCGAATGTACCGTATTGTCGGAAACTAAATACATGTCGACAAAAAAAGTCTGGTGTGACAAGCACAGAACACAACTTTCAATTACCGAAGAAAATTGTGTGCTGTGCGACAGTCCCACCAGATTTTTTTTTTTTTTTGAAATGATTATTATTGAATTGGGACTTTTGTTTTCGAACAATAATAATGGAAGAAAGGGAAATAATTAGGGAAGAAAGGGGGATGTATGCTCAGATGGAGAGAGAGACTTTATCTGCTAGCTGCCTCCCCGAGATGAACTTTCCCATTCCTGGCAAAAGGCCAAAAGCCAGCGCCCTTAGAGCACAGGTGCCAACCAAATGGGGTCCTCGGAATAAATTCATTTAGAATGGGTGCCAAAAACGAGACTCAAATTTCAACCCTCATTTCAAATTAGATAATTTCTAACATTTAAAATCTAATCTCATTTAGGTAAAAGGGATTCTAATGATCATAGAAAATTTACTTAAACCTCAAAGTTATATATTCTATTCTTTTAAAATCAAACTAACAAGTTAGGTTTTATTAAGGGAGTTCAGGAGCGACGTCGATACGTACTTAAAAAAAAACTAGAAGGAATTTTTCAATGCGGTTTTTTTTAATGAATTAAATTCATAAGAGATTATTGGGACATCGAGATATAATTTTTTTAATGACTTATTAAAAAATTATCGTAATTAATTTTTTTGTTATCAAGCAAATACAAAAAAACAATCTGTCCCAATAATCTTTAATTTTTTTTAAATTTCAAAATGAATTTATTGTTATTATTAATCACATATTAATTAAGAAACTTTTAAAATAAGCTTAGATGATTTATTTAAAAATCAATTGTCAAATTAGTTCAGTATTCTTGCAATAGATGGCAGGCTAGTCTAACAGACGATCTAGTATTAGCCTATATCTGGCCTATATCTATATATTTTTATGCTTTTATAAAAGATACATAATATATAATAACATTTATAAAGTATTTATTGTTAAAAGATCAATGAAAATGCATTAAATATTATTAGCTACCATTCTGACATCTCTTGGCAAATTTTTGAATTTCTTGATTTTTTGGGCATACTTTTTATGACACACAACGCCCTCTTATCGGGAAAAACATGCAACACCTTCGCTCCCGTTCCGCTTTAAAGCTAAAGCTATCAAGTGGGGATTTAATTGTGGCGCTCACTGTACAAGAGTAAAGAGGTCTTCAGAAGGTTTTAAAGGCAAAATGAGAATATACATTTTAAAGAGCATCTAAAAAATAATTGATTTTTGAATTTTAATCAAAATCGTTGGAGCAAATTTTGAGAAAATCGAAAAAACTGAAAAAGTACATCAGTAAAGTAGGCCGATTTTGTTCAATAGTAAAGCCGTAGGATTTTATATTAATTTTAATTTAGAATAATAAAATATAATTGATTGTAGTTATAAAGAGAGTTCTTCTTTAAAACGTTAACTAGCCCTATATAATTAATTATTAACGATATATAATTAAAATTGCGAGCCTGCCTGCCTGCCTGGCTGCCATGTTAAACATTTTTATTCTCCCCCCCCCCTCTCAGAGCAATATTCAAGCGTTTTAATTGGTTTCCTTGATGTGCAGGCTTTTTGTAAACTTTAATAGTAGATGCTTGCGTATAATTTGACAAGTTCTTCGCCACCACCCCCACCCTCTAGTAAAGTCTATTTAATCCGCGCGCTGCTCTCTGGCAATTGACTCTCGAGGTTCAGTTTGAATACTCTCTCTCTCTCTTTCTCATTTGCATAGAAAGAGAGAGAGAGAGAGAGAAGGATAAATAAACAATGCAACATAGAATGCGCATAATTTCTCTCTCTCTCTCGCCGTTTTGATTAATAGATAAGAGTTCATCATCAAAACGTTCTTTTTTTTTTATTAAACTACCCTTTATAAGCGTAATTAAAATTAAATCATCTTTTTTTTTTTTTTAAATAAATATGTTGAGTTTTGGCTATTTAAAATTTCTCTTTAATAGACGTTTAATGGAGTATAGGGGTGTGAACAAAATATATCAAAAATCTGGTGTGACTGGCGCACAGCACACAACTTTCTGCTTGTCACACCAGATTTTTTGTGTCGACATGTATTTAGTTCCCGACAGTACGTAACATTTGAATTAAGATGTAAAATTTATAAGTATGGGAAAATATTTATATTTTGTTACCATGGCAACCATTTCTCCTATCTTCCCTATGAAATACAAGACTAAAGTGGTCTTCAAACAATTTTGAGAGCAAAATCAGAATATACATTTGAAAGAGCATCTAAAAAATAAATGATTTTTGAATTTTAATCAAAATCGTTAGAGCAAATTTTGAGAAAATCGAAAAAAACTGAAAAAGTACATCAGTAAAGTACTAGTACTCTTTAGTCGATTTTGATTAAAAGCTTATTTTCACGCCCTAGGAGGGTGCCTAACTTAAATATAAAATGGAAAAGAACAAGTACAGGTGCAGCAAATGAAG
>JAKCPI010026663.1:0-10520 GCA_023213315.1 Euborellia annulipes | reverse complement strand
TCTTTCTCTATATAATAACATATATAGAGGTAAGAGAAAGTAATAATTAAAATTTTGATTTTTTTTTGTTTCAGAAACCAGAGAAAAATAAAAACTTCGTATAAGATAACTGAGGGGAACTACTCAACGGATTCTATGTAAGTCTGATAAAATCACTTATTTATTTTACTTAGAACCAATTGTTGGATAAAGGGAGAATCGGATCCGTATTACAGCTTTAAATTCATATTTAAATATTTTCGATTTTATATATATCAATTAGATATTAGTAGTATTCAAAACATTTTTAATACATTTATATAAATCTGGAAAATATTTAACTATAAGAAACCCCACGGCCTTAAAGGCTTTGCTGCTTACAGTAGGGTATTAGAGCAGACCCAGAGGTCTGTCTCTCCGGGGAAGGCTCTACGTGTAAGCACAGGATGCGTCGCATCGGGGCGCCATAATTTACGCAATAGAGGCAGGGAAAAAATTTTCCGCGGGGCGGAAAACTTAGGTTCCGCGAAAGAAAAAATTTTTGAAGGGTTCCAAAAATTTGGTTTCTTTAAAAAAAATTTTCCGCAGAAAAATTCTAAGGCCATTTAGACCCTATTTATGTATTTCAATTGATTGGTAGCCGATTTCAAATGAAATAAATTTTTCTCGCTAGGATCAGGAAGCAAACCAGAAATTTATTACGGCCCACTTGGAGACACCAGTCCTCGGTGGCTAGGACCAACAAACACAACACAAATTTAAATATAATAACAAAAACAACAAAACAAAAGAAGAAAAAAAGAAATGTATGCCCATTAACAATGCATTTAGCCATCCCTACATTTGCCTTAAACTGTTTTATTTTATTTTATTTTTTTTTTGGGTAGAAACTACAAGACTTGATTTGTTTATTGTTGTGGTTTGTTTGTGCGCATCCACCTCCCTGGGCCCATAAATGTAGTCGGCTTCAGACTTGAGGGTATTATCTTAATTCTTAATATGTAAGGGCGGAGGTCAAAGTTGCCGAGGCGCCGCGTGGGCCTGAAGTAGAACAGACCCTGCCTGCACTTGAGTTCCAATCGAGAACCTCTCTAACTCTGGGAACAACTCAAGTTAAAAAATATATGTTTAGTTCAGCCCTTACTGATACTAGCGTGGCCAACCAACCAACACACCCTCCACAAAAAAATAAAAGCCAAGCTAATGAGTCAATTAATAAAATTTATTCTAATTCCTTCAATTCAGAGTTTCTTGCTCCTCCCTCTTCCTAAGGAAGTTCAAAAAAACAAAAGCAAATAAAATGTTTTCCATAAAAAGGACAAAAGAATTCAAAAAAGTTATTTATTAAAACGAAAATAAGAATACGTTAGTTGCTCTACTTTCATTTAATATCTAAGAACACAATACAAAGGTATATATTTTTCGTTCGACAGGGGAATCCCCCTGGTCTCCCTTGTAAGTCTAAAATTTCGCGATACACTAAAAGTACGAGTATAGTATAGTTCTACAGTATGCAATATTATATCTGGAAAGACAACAAAATAATATACTTTTTTATTTGTTTTAAGTAAATTTAATAATCTGTAGGCCTATATGTACATAAATTTATAATTTTTAAAGAAAAATATAAATTTTTAATGCAATGGGTGGAACTGTAGAGAACAAATTTTTTTTATTCGGGGACTTATCAATGCCAGGCTCACTCTCAATTCCTCTTCTACTGATTTTAGTCGTTCACTTTTAAAATAAATTAGAATTTATTAAGAGACAATTGAACTGAATATTTCTTGGACACAAATGAAGCTTGATCGCGACATAGTTTGGGAAACACTGTTCTTATATAAAACTCTCAAATAAAATTTTCTTAAATCCATGCAAATAAATCGTCCTGTAGTGGGACCTCACTCTTTCTTTCCTATAATCTCTAGAAGAAAAAAACGTAACTTAAACAATTAATAACTCTAAAAGTTATTAAAATTTTGGAACAAAAATAATTTTCCTGTATTTTTTAGAAGATCCTCTTTGAACATAAAAAATTTCATTTCAAATTATTCCTATTTCTGAGAATAATCAGGGAGAATCGCAGACAGACTGACATTAGCGAATTATATAAATAAATTAATTTTTACAATGAAAAATTATTCTTTTTTTTAAATCAGAGCTATAGACAAAAGAGAGCAGGGAGATTGATCTCCTGGGTGTGCCCGGGCCCTTTAAACTTCAACTATTAATTGCTAATGAAAAAAATTAAATTATTTCCAATATTAATTTTAAACTGGTAACAGTTGGCTCTAGTTGAAACATTATGCTTTAATAGGAGAATTAAATTCACAAGGTTTTCTGTTTCAATAATATATTAATTTGATAATAATATATTATTTCCAATAGTAAATAAGAAATTACATATGCAATATTTAAGATATTATATACATCGCATATGTGAGCCGCGAGGGAAATTTATATAATTAAATATTTATTAATTCATATGTCTGAAAAATAAGAGAGATGAACCACGAATCCACCAATTTGTACTCGGTGTGCCCTTACCACTAGACTAGATCACGGCATTCCGGGTATAGAATAGAATAATAAAGATTTATTTGCGGGCAGCTCCATTGGCCCTATTTGAAAGTTATATGTAGGCCTATATGTATATGAAATCATTTAGAGAGAAATTTTGGTTATCAAGAAAAATAGACCCAAATTGCTTTCTAAGTGAATTCATATACCCGAATGCCGTGCTCTGGTCTAGTGGTAAGGGCACACCGAGCACAAATTGGTGGAACCGTGGTTCATCTCCCGGCGGCACACCCTTATTTTTTAGGACATATGTATTAATAAATATTTAAATATATATATTTTCAATATATTGCATCCCTGCGAATAGCTGTTAAATCCACGCTGTTTAAAAACTACATATATATTTTAGCAGCTATCATCTATTTGAATACGAGCTTTTTCCGTTTATATATTGATAAATACGGTACATTTTTAATATCCTGATTTTCCGAAAGAGATTATTTGCCAGTCGGTGCCTTAAAAAGATATAAGCTCAACTGATTAGATTAAAATATGATCATCTATTTATTAATAATGTTTCGCCCAGTACAGACTATATCAGATTATTATTTTATTACTATTATTATGATTAAGGTCTTAAAACATGATTAAATCAGATGTAGGTGGCGAATAAATTAATTTTTCTTTAATGTAATTTCTTTCTTCAAAAGAGCCGAAAAATATTTTAATTTAAAATTTAAATAATATATTAATTATTATATTAGTCGTTTGCGATCTCTTTTTCAGAGTCATGTTTTTATTTTTATATTTCAATATTAATTATTTTAGTATGAAAAATATTATTTTTCTCAATATTTAATAATGTACTGTACAATTTTTAAATGTTTTTTTTTTTTTAACTTAATTAAATGGCCGTCGGAAAAATCATTTGGCCAATGACACTTTTATTTCAGAATTATTCCTAGTTCTGAAGATAACCAGGGAGACAGACTGACATTACATGTTTTAGATATAGGAACACGAGAAAAAAAAATTTTTAATCGGGGCATAAATCTGACTTATTATTCTCCGAGATCCGTATGCACTGGTTCACAAATTGTAAATGTGACCAATGATTCTGGTCTCGGTAATTTTTAAATGTATTCATTCGAAAATTATTTTTGTTCTAGATAAATTTCTTGAGGTTATTTAAAGCCCTCGGGCTTGGCATATTCATAATAACGTTTATTGTGTAAAGTCTTTATATGGCCTAAGTTGCCGAAAAGATTGTGTGTGAATGGGAAGTGTTAAAAAAAAAAAAATAAAATAATCTCAAAAACAAATTAAAAATTCGGTCAAATAACAATGATATATATTTATCACGAATGTGTTTATTAAAGCTTTTATGGTTTGAATTATTATTATAAGGGGAATTTTTAATTATAGACCACATTTTTGTATTAATTATTTATTTAAAATAATTGTATTTATTAAAAATAAATAAAAAAAAATGGGGTCTATAATTAAAAAATTCCCCTAATAATAACAATGATATAGTCTAGTTTTGACGAAAATTTATAGTTTTTGTGTTATTTTAAGATGATAATCAATTTATCGTAGGCTATATATTCATTTTGATATAAAGTAAGGCAATTTTTAGTAAGACGAATTTAAATTTATTTGAAAGGTGAAAAAACCCTAAAATTCTCCCATGTATTATATAGATTTATTTGATTTTTTAATGCAGTTTTGAGAATTTGTTGCTGCCTTTGTTAATATTAAAATTGTTGAAAACTTGGTTGGTAGTCGGTCAATTTGAAGGGTAACTAAAGAATTGAGAATGGGAGCAGTAAGTTCCCGAAATATGTCTGCTAAAAAAATCAAATAAATATATACTGGGTACAATACATAGGTGGGAATAGTGTTTTTTTTCCCTTTCAAATAAATAATTTTTAGTTGTTGTTCATTAAAGAGCAAGGATATCAGAAACGGTCTGATGTGTTAACTTAGGCAAAATTTTACTCTACTTTTATATAAATAAATTTATTTAAGGACCAAATTCAAAGATCTTCTTCATATCAGTTAATTTCTACTAAATAAACTCAGTTTCGTTGCTCATGTTTGCTAGATACAATCTTGCATTTGTTAAAAAAAAAACTCGATAATAATGATTTTTGTATTTTTTTTGTTTTGGATTTTGTTTATTTGTATTTGTTTATACTTGTTGTTTAAATGTATCTCAATTTGTACTCGCCAAATGGATTTAGATTCCGAGGCCAAATTTTAAATAAAAAAAAAAAAAAATCTTGGATTTGTTAATATAATATTTCTAGTAAGCCTACATTTAATTTAAATTAAAAAAAGTTAGAATAAAATGATTATACAAATTTAATTACTCTACAAGTTTAATCAATATCAAAAGTATTTAAGCATTTAAGTAACGAGAATATAGCGATTAGGCGAATATCACTTGATGACATGGATATTACTATATATTTTTTTATTCAGAAAACATGTCCGTGGAATGTACTTATGTACTCTTCTAATACACTCTCCATCTCTCTCTCTCTCGTTTGTTGATCAATTTATTGCAAAAAGATATACAAGGTGAGTTCCGCTATATTGTGTTTGTGTGTTTGTTTCACTTGCGCACATAAACTCGACGTCTCTTGATTTAAGCTAATGGTTTTCTGGCTTTTGCGACGCCCACACATGCACACACTTATATATAAATGGACACCCACTATGGATGGGGGGGGGAGGACCAAGTTCACATGAGGGTCCAAGAGATAATAAATTAAAAAATAAAATGGTCCTAAAAAAAGTTTCATTGATTGCGATTGGAAATTTACTTCCTTTTTATTTATTATTCTTGCCTAATTTAATTTTAACAAGAAATCTACTCTGGTAGAAGTTTCCCTTCTTGTTCTAGAGATCTTCCGTTCAAAGTGATAAAACATTATAGTGACTAATAAATATTTTTAATTAAGGATGGGGGTCCTTCATGAGATAGAAAAGATGGTGTCATTTTTTAATTAAATTTAAAATGCTAACTGTTGGTTCTAGTTGAAACAACAAGTAGTTAAAATTAATTAAAAACACTAGGTGATATGTTTCAATATATTTATTGGTATAAATTCTTGTTAACACGTATTTCGAAATTCAGTGTAACATCTACTGAAACAATACAATTACTATATAAATAATCACAATTATTTAAAAAAAAAAAAGTTAATTAGTAAAGTGTTAGTATTTTTTGGCTGATTTTATTTAAAATCCTCGAAGCGCTTTTGAATTGCGTATTTTCAGTATCGAGAGATCTTTCGTTTTTTAGTTATTTTGTTAACCCACTTTCTTAATATTTCACTTGAAATTCATTAAATTTATTGTGAAAAAATCTTAAATTCTACGAAGATCTATTCCAGTAAAATTGTCAAAATATTTACCTAATTTTCTAAGAGATGCTTTTAAATGCCTGCTTTATTGATTTTCTTAAAATTGCCATTAAAAGAAGCGATTATTAGCTTGAATTTTAGTTTTTTTCACAATAAATTTAATGAATTTCAAGAGAAATTATCAAAAAATGTAGGTTAACAAAATTACTCAAAAACGAGAAATTTTATACTTAGGCTAAGCAACTATTTCGAAGGCGTCTCGAGGATTTTGAATCAAATCGGCCAAAGAGTACTAATTCTTTACTAATACACTATTTAAACTTTTTATATGGAAAATGTGCGATTTAGTTACGTTCCTGAGACTACAATATTTAATTTTCATTTAATACCACCTATAATCACTCTATTTTTTATACTAAATATTTTCCTCTCTCTTATTTTGAAATACATTAACTTTCGACCTTTACTTTTTCATTTTACTGCTTTTAGAAATTTTTTCTAATAAAAAAGAACTAAGTCTGTTAATAGAATAACAGGTATAAAATAAAATAATTTGGTGTCTACTATTTTATATTACGGGGCCTCTTTTATTTTTACTAAAGCTGATATCCATCATATAATTATTTAAAAAATTTGGTTTAAGAGTTTTTACCATAAAATTGAGATGTTTCGAAAAGAACTTTACAAGATGATTAGGAAAAAATGCGTTATAGCCTGAGGTTTTTTTTTTTTTTTTTTAATTTAATTTAATTTCATGCAATCAAAAATTATGTCTTTCGGATTAATTTCTTTAAAAAAATATTAATTCCTATGTAGATAAAAAGACATTTAATAAACAATTGAAAAAAAAAAATGTTCCAGTGAGTGAAATCACTTTTTACCACTATTTATCTATTTAAAAACATGCGTTAAAAAAGGAAAAGGAAAAAAGACGATAAAATGATGATTTACTTTTTAAGAAATAACATCTGCCGGGGAGATAGCGCTTTGGCATGATGGCGGTGATAATCAGAGGAAAGATATCATAGGGATAAAAAATTGCCAACAAGGACTCGTGGAATTCTAATTACTATGCAAATACTAACGATAATTATTACTAAACAATCTGTCAAAAAAAAGTGTAACACTTTGTATATTAAAGGGGTTGGAGAATAATAACCAGCAAATTTATAGCTCCACCTGACGTCCTTTTATTTGGCAGATATTTCGCATACTATGCATACTACGCATCGAAATATCTGCCAAATAAAAGGACGTCAGGTGGAGCTATAAATTTGCTGGTTATTATTCTCCAACCCCTTTACGCTACTCATCCCAGCCTAATATTCAATCTACTTTGTATATTATTTTTTTTTAAGGGAAATTTAATCTAATTAATCTTTTTATATAATTCGCTAATGTCCCTCTGTTTGTCTGTCACGCTCTATTTGGACAACTCCCCGTTGGAATTTTGAAACCATATTTTTTATGCTTAAAGAGGACATTCTAGGGATTACAGGAAAATTATTTTCATTCCGAAATTCTTACAAATTTTGGAGTTATTAATTCCTAAAGTTATGATTTCTCCCATAAGAAATGCATGGTTAAATATTTGTATTCTTTCCATTTAGGTCTATGTATTCTATGAATGTAAACAAATCCTCAAGCAGGCACTGGATTGGAATATAGTATGAAATTTTTTTCATAATTAAGAGGGGGCAGGCTCTCGGACTTGGTCTAGAGCAGTGGTTCCCAACCGGTGTGCCCCGGCACCCAAGGGTGCCGCGAGAATCTCTAAGGGGTGCCGCGAGATATTTAGATAAAAAAAAAATAAAAATAAAGAGGCGAAAAAATAGTTTTGCTAAAAATGGTCAAATGGTTAAAATGGAAGCGGCAAAATTTTTCGTAGGTCGGAAAAAATTAAGCTTTGCCAAAAAAAAGGTCAATTGATTTTCATGCAAGGGAAAAAAATTTTCCCCAGGGCGAAAAAATTTCGTTTTGATAAGGAAGGGTGCCGCTAGTGTGTAATATTATTCCCAACGCACCTTAGGGGTGCCGTGAACTTCAAAAGGTTGGGAAACGCTGGTCTAGAGACTAGCGTGCTGGCCTTGTATTTCAAAGGTCGGTTATCGTATAAGTAGCCGAAAAGCTGTGTGCATGTGTGAGTCTGAGTTTGAATGAGAAGAAAGTGTGAGTGGTTTTTGAGAGTCTTCGGGCGCCGCGGCTACGGTATCTTAAAAGCCCCATTGCCCCCCCCCCCCCCAATGATTCCTCTATCAACTCGGCATATTTTTCTCTATCTTAGTTGTAGAGTAATCTAAAATTATTTTGTTTACTGAATAAGAATTTACAATAAACTATAGATTCGAAGGAAAACAGAAATTGAAGTCTCCCTGACTAGACGTGAAGCCCGTCAAAGGCGGGTTAGTAATAACAAATCAGACTCTCTACCGTAGGTTCTTGTTGAAAGATTATATTAGTAATATGTTAGTATCAAATAACAATAATAAATAATACTAAAAAGACACTAAGTTATGGGTTTTTAAGACATTTCGACATTGCTGTCATCATTAGAAGTGGAACCAGAAGTCTTAAGTTGAGATTTCACTTCTGATGATGACAGAAATGTCGGAATATGTTTTTTTTTTTTTACCAATTATTTTTTAGATGCTTGAACCATTCACACTCACATTCACACACACACATAAACACAGTCTTTTCGGCAACTTAGGCCATTTAAGACTTCAAACGATACACGTTATTTGTAAATATATCAATTGGGGTCTAGGCATTCTTATTTAAGCCATTTGGTATCCAAATGACTTAAATAAAATCATCGGACTGCCTGGGATCCGAACCCTCGACCCTTAGTATACAAGGCAGGCGCGCTGCTCACTATGCCAAGCCCGAGGACCATATAAGGGTTGATAGTGGAATTTTATTTTTACTCTATTTCGTCCTAGGGACATATCCAGGCCAGCGTTATTCTAAAAGAGAATATTGAGAAAAAATTGATTTGAAGTTGAGAAATAAATTTCATTTTAGTGCTTTTCGTAAATAAACTCTGTGAAATATTTTTTTTTTTCTATTAGTAATGCAAAATCGACTTTCAAAATAAAAATAAAAATATTTAGAAACTCGTATATTATAATACTAAAAGGCGTTTTTTAAAAAATTTGGAGGAAGGAGGGGGGGGGGGGGGGATTCTAAATTGACTGACCAATCAGGGAGCAGTGATTCGCCCACACACGTTTGCAAACACTTGTCACGTCAAACGGATTTGCATACAAATGGTCGTCCATCAGGGGACGGGGTCTGTCTGCCTAATGGAGTCGGATAAAATATTAACTCATTCAACATTTTAGAAATTTGGTAAAGTGGAATATTTTAAATTAGCATTTTGTTTAAAAGTATTTGTATTTTTTTTTATTATATGCAGTAAACAGTAAATAAAAACATGATTTAGTATTAACTTATTGATACATAGGCGCGCATACTAGGAGACAGAACGATGGTCGTTTTTTACTTTCTCTTACCTCTATATATGTTAATATATAGAGAGAAAGTATTGGATTCATGTCAAAAATTCGATGTCGAGATTTTGATGGATATAAACGTTTTGAGGTCCCCTGAATCCAAAAAAAAATAAAAGTGGTTTTCGCAACATGGTCTGTCTGTCAGTGTTCAATTTTAAGCATGAAGGAATTGAGCTATAAATATATATAAGTAAGAGAAAGTAGAAATTTTAAAGAATATAAAATTTTTTTATAGCAGAAATGTTAATGAATTAGTATCTCCAGTTCTGATTATTAGAGCCAGGGGTGAAGTCAGAACATTTTCATTGTGGTGGGGGCGGGGTCTGATGATCCTCAAGGCAACCCCCTTTCGAAAAGAAAATATTTTAAAGAATATATACAATTTTTTACAATTTCTAAGTTTTATAATTTTAACATTATGTTATATACAATATTTATTTTTATTTATAATTTTTCAGTTTTTCGGGATGTGGGGAGGGGGGGGGGTGGTTCGAACTCCTCTCGCTACGGTCCTGATTTAGAGCCCTTTCCCGAAAAAAGATTAACAAAAATAGATACAAGAAAATGGATAATAATTTTTTGAACGCCTGTGAATAGGCAACCCTTTGTTCTGTTATTCGCCATTATTTAACTTCGCGGAGGCCAATCTTTTTTTTTAAGCTTAAATTTGATAATTTGATTTGAAAGTTACTCTTAATATCAATAATTTGTATCATTATGTTATTCAGATACTCATCATTGATTAGCATTTATGTTTCCTTTGAAAATAAAACACTGCTATAAATAAAATTAAATTTAATTCCCCTATCAAAATATAGCTTCAACCTATTAATTTATGTGCATCTCACAGTCAGTGGCAATTATTATTTTAAATTATAAACAAATCTCTTTTGAGTGCGTTCCGTTATTTATAACTCTCAATATTGCTTTCCTGTTTCTTAAAATTAATTGCACCAACTCTGATTTCCAAAACTTTATCTCTTTAATCTTTAATTTAATTAATCTTGAAGATAATTGCAGAAGACAGTAAACAAGCAAAATGATGGCGAAAGAAAAAAAGTCTGTAGTGGCTAGCAATTTTATATTAATACTAGACGCAAAGCCCCGCCTTCGGCGGGGCTTTCCGTCTAGC
>JAKCPI010026662.1:0-49002 GCA_023213315.1 Euborellia annulipes | reverse complement strand
TGATTTAAAATATTACGAATAATTTAAATTTAAAGTTTGAATCCAAAGAATCCTGACCTTAGGGATTAATCCACCATATCTATCGGTGGGCCCCGCTTATAAATAGCCTAATAATTTACTTGAAATCTACTTTCTCATTAAAAATAATCTCATAACTCGCTACTTCATTTAAGATTTGATTTTTATTATATTCATTAAAACATGATAAAAGGTAATAGCGTTAAATAAATATTAAATTTAAATAAAAAAAAAAATCGTGAATCTTAATAGATAGCCCAAATATTATTTCTTTTTAAGTTATTCATTATTGTACTCTAGATCAAACAAATCTTGGTCTTATGGAATAATTAACACATAGATAGTACCTCCGGTACTTGTTCTCTCTCTCAACACTCCATTCATAACATAATGTTTAGTTTGCTTCTCTCAGTTCTGGTAGCGGAAAACGTCAAAACCGGTTTCAGAATTTAATGAACGATAATGTTCAATGAATGTGACTTAATTTATATTTCTCCACTCTTCCAATTTATTTAAGTATTTTTTTTTTTTTGAAACGGACGTGTGGGTTACCTGACTGACTACTAACCACTACTCACTGAACACACATTCAAACAACATATAGTTATTTTCTTTTTCGTGGGTCATCGAACCAACCCATCCGCGCAGAAAAATCGTCATTGGCGGTGGTCCATCGTATCTCAGGCTTACACTCTTCATTATTAGACAAATGCCTCGTCAAAAGGTGGGCGAGTCACCCAAATCAAAAGGATTAATAAAAAAAATAAGTGGACAAAATTAAATATTAGATAAAATAAATAAATAAATAATACACTATACACCCACTAATAGAAAGGAAATAAATTCAAACGAAATATGTCACGGAGGAGGGGAGGGTTGTGCATATATTTAGGTATTCTACTTGAGATGGTCACCTCTCTGAAGATGATTCTAACTTGAATCAATACGTAGCTCGTGAATAATTTGTTTAAACGAGTTGCAATTTCTTATTTATAAAGAGAAAAAAAATTCCAAATTAATTATGAATAAATATAAAAGGAAATAAAATACGTAATTAAATATTAATATCTCTGGAATGGTAGTTGAAAGAGAGAAAAAACTAATTCACACATTAATTTATCATTATTTGATTCTATTAATTCAATTTTAAATAATTAATTTCTTCTACATAAATTATTAATAAGCCCAGGGTCGTTTCTGAAGGGCGTGCACAGAGGCGATCAACCAAAAAGGCATGAATTGTAAATTTTTACTTTCTCTTAACTATATAATATATCGTCTGCTGAAAATGCCCGGGGGGCGAAGTCCGAAATTCAAAAATCTGGTGTGACTGGCGCACAGCACACAACTTTCTCTTACCTTCGGTAATCGAAAGTTGTGTACTGTGCTTGTCACACCAGATTTTTTGTGTCGACATGTATTTAGTTTCCGACAGTACGGTACATTCGATTTTCAAGATGTAAAATTTATAAGTATGGGAAAATATTTATATTTTGTTACCATGGCAACCATTTCTCCTATCTTCCCTATGAAATACAAGAGTAAAGTGGTCTTCAGAAAATTTCAATCGCAAAATGAGAATATACATTTTAAAGAGAATCTAAAAAATAATTGATTTTTTGAATTAAAAAAAAATCGTTGGAGCAAATTTTGAGAAAATCGAAAAAAACTGAAAAACTACATCAGTAAAGCAAAGTACTAGTACTTTTGAGCCGATTTTGTTCAAAAAGCTTCCGTGTCACGTCCCATGGGGGTGCCTAACATAAATATAAAATTTCAACCTTCTAGCTCTTTTCGTTCTTGAGATATTTTGTTCACAGACACGACAGACAGACAGACCATGTCGCGAAAACCACTTTTTTGGATTCAGGGGACCTCAAAACGTGAAGATCCATCAAAATCTCGACATCGAATTTTTGACATGAATCCAATACTTTCTCTCTCTATATATTAACATATATATAGAGGTAAGAGAAAGTAACAAATCGAGAAAAGGCGTCTGAAGGTTTTATAAACACTAGCCACGTCGCCCGCCTTCGGCGGTCTTCGCGCCTAGCCGGGGAGCTTCGCCCCTCTGGACCCCCCCTCCAGCTGGCTCGGGCCCGCCTGCGGCGGACCCTCGCCTTTTTCTTAATTATGAGAAGACGTTCATTTCCGTCGCCAGGCTGGGCTTCGCCCCTGGACCCCATCATCTGGCTCAGCCGCCTGCGGCGGACCCTCGCCTTTTCTTTGTTTTTTTCCCTTTTTAATTTATAAATATTTTATAAATAAAGTATTATATTACAAAAAATAGAATATCATTGCAAAATTAGATTTTATTTAAATCTTTTTTTTTTAATAAAAACATTCACACTATTTCATTCGAGGCTTGTCAATCAGACTCACACACTACTATTCACACTGTCTTTTCGGCAACTCAGGCCATATAAGACATTTACGATAACACATTATTTATGAATTTATATATATAGGGTCCAGGAAAAACATTTTTTTAATCCATCTGGTATCCAGATGGCTTAAATAAAATCATCGGACTGCCTGGGGTCCGAACCCGCGACGTTTGGTATATGAGGTTAGCACGCTAACCTCTACACCACGCCCGTGGGCTCGCCTTTTCTTCTTAATTATGAAAATAAAATTATTATTACTACTATTCCAAACCAGTGCCTGCTTGAGGATTTGTTTATATTCATGGAATACACAAATGAAAAGAATACTTAAATATTTCTCTATACATTTCCTATGGGAGAAATCGTAACTTTAAAAATTAATAACTCAAAAAGTTATGGGAATTTCGGGATGAAAATAATTTTCCTGTAATCCCGAGAAGGTCCTCTTTGTGCATAAAAAATTTCATTTCAAAATTCCAACGGGAAGTTGCCTAAATAGAGCGTGACAGAATCTCTAAACTTAATTAATATTTTAAACAAAATCATTTAATCCAGAATTGAAATGATTACCTACACCTTAAAAAGTAAATTGGCAGGCCAGTCACTGGGATTTATTTATGAGAGAGGCACAGGCACAGACAGACGCAGGCCCTTGGAAGAGGGCCTGCCTGAAGATTACTCAAATGACACGAGAGTGGAATTTATGTCTTATTGTGGTCCTAACGAAGTGGATAAGGTAGCTGCTATGATTACCATTCAATTACCACACCTACTACCCCTTCCAAAACGGAACTGACGGATTGAACCCCGCCCATTTTGATTCATTACCCAAATAACACTATACAAATACTATTTTTTATGGAGATACAGACTTCCAAAAAAATTTCTCAGAAAATCACAAAGAAACTCTTTTAATTTGAAACTGCTTAAGTATGTTAAAGGCGAAATGGCAGGGGCGGCTTTAGCGGGTAGGCAGGGTAGGCAACTGCCTACCCAATAATAATGTCGGTTTTGGCATAAGCTACAACAGAGTTCAATTTTAATAGTTATTTAATTTATAGTCACTGTTGTAGTTAAAAAAAATGTCATCCTTTTCTGTGTAAGTAAACGCAAAACAATAACTTTAATTAAAAATTTTGACACCCAGGAAAGTTGCCTACCAAATATCTTCATCCTAGAGCCGCCCCTGCGAAATGGTTGAAATAATTGTATATAAGTAGTCTTATAGACAGGCCTACTTACTTTTGAACAACAAAAAAACCGTTTTAAATACTCTTTTGGTGAATATAAATTTGTCTTAAAAGAATATTATATTTTTTTTAAACAGAACTTTTTTTACTTTCTCTTACTTATATGTATATGTTAATATACATATAGCTACATATAGAGAGCAAGTATTGGATTCATGACAAAAATTCGATGTCGAGATTTTGGTGAATCTTTGCGTTTTGTGGTCCCCTGAATCCAAAAAAGTGGTTTTCGCGACATGGTCTGTCTGTGAATGTGTCTGGGTTCAATTCAAAGCATGAAGGAATTGAGCTAAGAGGTTAAAATTTTATATATAAGTTAGTCACCCCCGGAACCGTGAAAATAAGCTTTTAATCAAAATCGGCCAAAGAGTTACTAGTACTTTACTGATGTAGTTTTTCAGCTTTTTTCGATTTTCTCAAAATTCGCTTGAACGATTTTTTTTTTTAATTCATAAATCAATTAGCCTATTTTTTAGATGCTCTTTAAAATGTATATTCTCGTTTTGCCATTGAAATCTTCTGAAGACCACTTTACTCTTGTATTTTATAGGAAAGATAGGAGAAATGGTTGCCATAGTAACAAAATATCTAAATATATCTCGACACAAAAAAATCTGATGTGACAAGCACCGAACACAGCTTTCGATTAACGAAGGTAGTGCGACCAGTCACACCAGATTTTTTTTAAAAATTTATTTAAGGTTTTTTCGGCAACGGAGGACATTTAGGATCCAACTCTATTTATTTCATAAAATATAGTCTATTTATTGGATAAAATATATTAATATAATCCTTTTTTGAACTAATGTCTCTTAAAGGGCCCCATGCCATACTTTGGTACACGAGCCCGGCTCGGCTCGCCTTCAAACGTGCCAAATCCGCATGTGGGTGGGCTCTCACGAGCCGAGCCGAGCCAAAAATAAATTAAAATATCCTATCTGAGGCACGAGCCCGATCCGTGAGAGCCCACACACGTGCCGATCTGCTCCCGAGCCGAGCCGGACAGAAGGCCCAAAAGGATCTGTCCAGGCTCATTTTCATAATAGCCAGATATTATTTTAAAGGTAGAGTAAATTAAATATAGAATAATTTTTATAATTTTTTTTTTTCGGCTTGGGCTACGGATAAATTAACAAAAATAGGTCCCCTGTTGCCAACAGCCAAAATAAATGAAAAAAAAAAAAAAAAAAAAAGTTCCCCTGTTGGGGTAGATACATTGAAAATAAACAAATACATACAATTAAACAGAACATACAATTAATCCCTAAATAGACTCATCAGGGAAAAAAATTAATTACTAAATTATTAAATATATAACATTTGGGCTTCTCGTGTCTGGCTATTTCAAGATTCAGATAATCGAGTTTCTGAATTTTGAATTGACCTCCTCAATTTTAAAATAAAAAAAAATAAGCAAAAATAATTTAGGAGTATATTTAATATAAATAACAAAATTAAAAAATAATTAAACACGTAAGAATCACGCTTAAAAAAAAATCTTTAATAATTTTCAAGATTGAATTTAATTTTTGATTTGATGCACGCAGTAAGTCGGTCTCCTGCCGCTCCTTGCTGTCTCTGACTTGCCTCCACCCGCCCAAAGAGTATAATATTGAATACTTATTCTCTTTGCTCCCGCCTTGGCAAATGTCAGTCACGTTAATAGGGCTTTATCGTTTTGTGCTTTTTTATCGGTAATTTCTTCGGTCGTGTGTGTAATTGTTTAAGTTTATTTTTATTAGTGTCAGTGATTAAATGTTTTCGAGACATCATCTCTGAAGGAAACGAGATGATTCTCATCGGCAAGCATCAACAGCAGGTAGATAAAATATTATTTTTATAAAATCCCCATTTATCTAATAAATAATCCATTTATTTAAACCAAAATTAATCATTTTTGTGGGTTTATTAGTTTTCTGATATAACCTAAATTAATATTTGAATGACTGACTGACAAGTGCATGCTAATTTTCATAATTTAATTTTTTTATCTATTTTCCAAATTAATTCCCATTTCTGTGATTGATATAATAATCACAAAGGAGTATTCTAATTGAAAATTTATTATTATTTAAATATATTTGTCTTTTCTTCTCTGGATCTCTAATCACTAAGCTCTTTCATTTGATAACATTTTAATAAAATGAAAAAAATCCTTTTTAAGTCAAATGAATCGCCTTTTATTTGTGCAGCTTGGTGACATTTGGGTTGCAAATACAGACCTTCATCAGCCACGATTGCTTATTCAAATGCTTGTCAAAAAATAATAATGATTAGCAGCATTCACATCAGGAATGTATATATATAATGATGACAAAGGTCTGGTGTTCTGGACATGTGGTCACAGAGCATTAATTAAAGAGAACAATTAATGCTGATGGTTGATCAAGGCCTAGATTTGTGACCGAAACGTCCCCAAGTTAGAATAATAAAAGACGATTTATTTGTTTATTTATTGTCATCTTATATAAGGACTATAACATCTCAACCTTAATTTTAATAAATTCTATTCTAAATATAAACTTTATCGTTTCGGTCATCGTCAGAATATTATTTCCTTGAATTGTTTTATTCTCAAACTCTCATTTCAAAATATTTGATAAAGAAATTCATGATTATATCCAGGAATTAACATGTTTATGACTGATAATCACTCGAAATGTCAATATTAATAGGCCTTTTAAGAATTTATATTAAATATCATGTTGAAAAAAAGATGCTCAAAGAATAGAGATCCATCCATATATATAGACTAAATTTATCACAAATATTTTTATTTAATTAATAAAATCAGATTTATTAAACGACTTCAATCATTAATGATTTATTTTTGTTGACTATTATTCATTAATTTGGAATTAGCAATTATTAATTAGGATGGGATTAGATAAATAAAAGTAAATACTAAAACAAACCCACTTTTTATTGCCGAATTAACTTTGTTTTTATTTTTTTCTAATACAAATCAGAGGAAATAGATCTCATCTATTCCCCCTCACATTTATTTACTCATAAAAAAGTCTAAAATTAAATATTTTCAAGTTAATCCTTACCAATATAAATTGATCAGTTTGTTCTTCAATGAATTTATTTTTTTCTCTACATCTAGCTTTAAAGCTTTGCACATTTAGGCCTATAATGATTTGATCACAGTGATTTATATTAATAAACAATTTCCAATTTTTGAACCAAGTGTTGTTGTAACATGAATATAACAAATTTTATTACAATCATATTTTTTCAAATATTATTAATTATATATATATCTCAACATCCCACGCAATTTAACCCGAGGAAATTTATTTTCGCATACAACAGACCGCGAAAACCTTCCAGAACATATAGGCCTATATATATATACAGTATATAATTTTTCATGACAACATTTAACAAATGTTTTAGTTTCCAGACTGGAGTTAGATTCATTAAAATATCTCACTCTCATCAAAATAGGCAATTTATTTTGATACTCTGCATTTTCCTTTCAATAACAACCATTATATAAATAAGGTGCCTTGACAGATGCAGTTCATGATCTAAATAAAGATCAGTGGTTCTCGCTGAAGCCGAATAAAATTTATTTAAATATATAAACTATAGGTAAAAATTTGTCAAGATTTGATCAACCAAAAAAATTTGAAATGCATTCAAATACAGTATTTTTTGGTGATGAAAAAAAAATTCATTTTTAATTAGGAAAGGTCAAATAACAACTCTATTTTTTCCCTTTTGAAATTTTGGTTCATCTTATCAGAAAGGCTTGATTGGATAAGAATTTCGAATTCCATTTAAAGAAGTATTAATTAGATCTATTTATGTAAATATAATTGTCAATCGTGTCCCTTCTGTCCGTACCAAAATGTCTTACAAGCTATAATAGCTAGAGCAATGAAATTTTTTTTTATATTTATCTGTCTCTGTAAGGTGGTTGGGACCTTGAAACATGACATCTAGCGACTTAGGGGGCCGATGTATAAATAATTGTTAAATGCGGAAATTATCTCTCTTATTATTATTATCTCTCTTATTTTATCCATTTGTTTATTATGTATTATTTTGACTTCCAATTTTCTCATTGCCTATTTCTATTTGCTATTCTACTTTTTCTCTTGTACACTCTGAGGCTGATGTTTTTTGATACGATATTTGGTAGTTAACAGACATAACTGAAGAAATCAATTCCAGTATTTCAAAAGCTTTAAGCTAAGCATAAACCAAGGCGGTGGCGATCTGGTTCGGTGGCAGTCGCATTATTTGTCTAGCTCGCTTTGATGTGCGCACGTTGGCTCGATTACCACAGGCAATATTTGGCCGCAAGTTTGAATCTTAATTTTAATTTTCTGCATTTGATGCAGTTTAGACATACAAGGAGCCAAATGACGTCCTTATCTGTTTACACATTAATAAGTTTTTACTTAAAATATAATTTTCCTTACATTGCTACTTGATATCAAAATATTAAGCAGGATTTAAAATAAATCTTCTATGGAATTATTTGCTTCCACTAAATTAGGAAGTTCCTTCATATAAAAAGTAAAATTTATCAACTGTATTTGTGAACCTTTTTACTTTTTTTTTTAAATGAAAAATTTCAAAATTTTCTCAAAGTTTTTGTTGAAATTATATCACTGTGGAGATGGTATTAAAACTGGAAATTGATTTGGTTCTGTATTTCATCGTAATAAATGCTTAGTTTTTTCGATTATTGTCAATTACTTTTGCCTAAAACTGTTTTTTCAATGCTTTTCTTTGTGTCAACGCACACCGAAGAGACAAAACACAATCGGACATGATTCGACATCATCGAATAAAATGATTTGTCCGAAAACGTTTTTGCTCGTTCGGTGTGCGTTAACGTAGAGCAAAAAGTTACTGGAAGCAAAATATTTTTTTTTTAAATAATTTTTAAAAACAATCACACTTTTTTCCCATTCACACTCACATTCACACACTCATTCACACAGTCTTTTCGGCATCTCAGGCCATATAAGACTGCATTTGATGCAGTTTAGACATACAAGGAGCCTTATATATATATATATATATCTACTGGGGGTCCAGGCATTCTTATTTAAGCCCTTTTGATATCCAAATGGCTCTGTAAGCAAAATCCTCGATGGCAAAACACTATTTTCGTTCGGTGTGCTTTGGCATCGAGCAAAACGTTTTGCTCGTGGACAAAACAATTTTGATCGAAAACGTTTTTGCTCGTTCGGTGTGGGTTCAGGCTAAGACCGCAGATAATGCGGCTCACAAGCAAGGGCGGATCAAGAGGTGTTTCTCGGGGAGGGGGGGTAATCTGGTGTGACTGGTCGCACAGCACACTATTTTTTCTTAATTTCGGAAATTTAAAGGCGCATTCTGTACTTGTTTGCCAGAATATAAATTTCAAAACAAATTTTTAAGTATTAATTTTTAAAATTTTACATTAAAAATAAATTTTTTTTCGAAAAAAATTTTTTTTTTTTTTCAAATCTCAGAGGGTAATTACCCCCTTTACCCCCCTTGTATCCGCCCTTGCTCACAAGCCGTAGGTTAAGTATCGCTGATTTAGACAACTCATTGAACAAAATTGTTCATATTTTTGTTCTCTTCTTCATTTTATATCTATTGAGCCCAAACTTTATTATACAGTAGTAATATTCAATCCATCTTAGAGTTGCATTATTCAAATTTTAAAATATTAAGAATATTATATTTATTTGTATATTTTTCTCACAAAATACAGCTATTTTTACATATAATTTTCTCTTTTGCAGATCGTCTCTCTCCAGTGCATCTGGGACTTTGGAGTGAGCTGCAGGAATGCAAGGAGCTTCGAGCGACCTTCAACTCCATTTTCATACTCTTGTCACAAGGTAAAGTTTTGCATGGTGCAAGAATATTAAAGGGGTTAGGTTAGTTTAGCTTTTTTAGGATGTCTTTTTTTCAGCTGACCCCAAATAGAATTTGCTCTTTTTTCATATCAATCAATAATTAATTTTTTTTTAAATAGATAATTTTCATAAATAATCGTTTTAATGAATAAATTAAAAATAAAATAATTTTCACTTTTAATTAATTTGCACTTTAAAATTTTCATTTCTAATTTCTTAATTAAATTAAAGACACTTTTTTAGAATTTGCCCTTTGAGAGTTAGCTACGCCACTGTTTATTTGAACTTGTGGTGGGTCATCAAATTTAACAAGAGAAAAGTAGATTTATAGCTGGATAAAAGTTGTTGATGAGTAGTAGGATGAAAAAAGAAAAGCAGCTAGTATTTATTTCATTTATTTCTCGGTCGAGACTGAAACGTCAGCCTAATGGGTTCAAATTTGACAATTTTCTCTGCATTTTTATATTAAATTTCTTACAACCGTGAACTCATTTTTTAAAATGAATTTTTCTATCTTTTTTTTTATATTATAAAATATTTTATAAAGTGAAGTGAAGTGCAAATAAATAAAAAGAAGTCTTCAAGATTAATTTTTAAAGTAACAAATTTCAAAAGTAAGTAAATTTTCATTAAGTGATAAAATCAAAATATGGAAACAATAATATATTTTTTTTTTTTAGGTAAATCATCATTGGTGAGGATTGGTGGGCTATGTGGGGAGGAGGAGCGCCCAAAAAAAATAAAAACAATCTTTCGACAACAAATTTTCGATTAAAAATATCCGAATTTGATGTGCAAAGAAATCTTCAGACACCGGACCTACGGTTTTTCTAATTATAAATTGCAATTCATTTTTGAAATTTCGACTTAGAATTAGACTGTAAGGCATTTGAGGACATTTTGATCAAGAAACTCAGCGGCTTAATTTATATATAAAAATTCCTTAATAGTTTTCTTGAATTGGAAAATGATTAATGTGAAACAAAAGAAAAAGACCGGACGGCTTGTCAAGAGAGAAAACCAATAGCCACCAAGTTGGCTGGCCCCAAGAAACAAGCTTGTGAAACGTCACCGGTAGTCATAGCTATTAATTATAACAAATAAATACAATAACCTAATGGCCTCTATAACTGAAAAGGAGTATTAAAAATTAAAAAAAAGATTTTTTGAAGAATTCCTATTTGAAATTCACGATTTTCATAAATTCTTAATGAAGCGACTACGACGATGTTAGCAAAAGGCGTAGCAAATTATGGCACCTGTCCATTTTTGGCTGCACCCACCTGTCAATACTTTGAGCAAACAGCTGAGTCTCCTGCATCCGGCCTCCGGGACAGAATCCGATGTCATGACTGAGTATGCGCTCAGCAAGCAAGCCAACCAGCCTAGAAAAAAAAGAGAGAAATTACTCACTATTTACAAAAGATCTCCATCTCATTCATTATTCAATACGTATAAATGTGTGACCATAAAAATTTTTGGCAAAAATTCCTTTACTTAATTTTTATTTAGAAAGTTTTTCTATAAATTAACAAAACTAAAGGGATGAAAATAGAATACTTATTGCAGAAGTGTTTAATGACATTTTCTTTCTTTATCTAGCAATTCATTATTTTCATCATCTAACTACCGTCATGTAATTGAAAATTTTATTCAAAAGAATTTAATTATATTGTTTCTTTTACAATAAAAAAGACACATCTGCTAAAGAAAAGAAAGTAAATATTTATTCACTAAATACAAAAACATATGGGTTATTATTTATTTTGAACCTAATCACCTCTTCAATATGTTTTTGACCTCTGACCTGAAAAAGACATCAGACAAATGATTCGTCTGAACTGTGATGAAGTCAGAATGGTAACTGAAAATTATGTTAATAGTTAGTGCAGGTGCCATGTCTCGCCTGGGCGCACTTCGGAAGCAGGAAGTGAATGAAGCGAGGTGCCCCCTTATGGCTCATTAATACGTATGACAATTCTCACGCAATTCACAGATTTTTTTTAGATTTAGTTACAGATGTTCAAATTCACCAAAAATTCAATCCCTCGACTTTTTAAGAGCTTTCTATCTAAAAAAAAAAAAATTTGATCTGTTTGACGTCTCAACTGTTTGATTTAAGAACTCGAAGCTTTGTCAATATTTAAAAAAAAAACACAGAGAGAGAGAGAGACATGATGTTGTTCTACGATATAATTTTTTAATAGTTAACCAAATAGAACGTTATAATTTTACTTAAAGAACATATGTGAAATTTATGAAATTTTCGCAGGAAAATTGATCTCTAAAATAAATAAAATTGAGAAATTAGAAGAGAAGGAAAGTGAAATAAATATTTCTTCTTTACAAGAAATGAAAGTGTTGTAAATAAGGATGAAAAATAATATCTGCAATATTGGGAATCCACTTGCAGAGAAAATGGCCTTTCTATCAAAATTGCTCTTTTATAAGAAAATTATATAACTCTCTTGAAACCAAAAACTGTAGTCTAATGTTTGATGATGATAAGACTGATAAAACAAGAGATGAGGAAAGGGCCCATACAAGGGTGTAAAGGGGAGAAATTAACCTCTTTGAGAAAAATATTTTTCTTGGAAATTAAATGTTATTTTTAATATAAAATTTTAAAAATTTGATTTGTATGCATATTCTGATAAACAAGTACAGAATGCAACTTGAAATTACCGAAAATAAGAGAAAGATTGTATTTAATCACACCCTTTACCCCCCCTTCCCGAAAAACTCCTCTAGGTCCGCCCTTGAGATGAGGCAAGTGGCAGAAAATATAAAAAAATAAATAAGCTTAAACTAATTAGAATCCGTTTTTTATTTAAAATACCACCCGAACATTTATTGAAATATTTACAATAATATTAATACAATTAAGGTGAGATTGCAGTCAATGAAATAAATAATTATTTTTTTCAAGTCGACGTTTCGGTCACAAACAATCCTCTTCAGGACATGCAAATTGTCAAAGGAATAGATGTTTGGGTCTGAGTGTTTAATTTAAATGGAAAAATCTTTTAAATAAAACACTGAGGCACAATTTTCATGTCCTTAAGAGGGTCACGATTTCTGACCGAAACGTCGACTTGAAAGAATAATTCTTTATTTCATTGACTGCAACCTAAGGTATGAAGAAGCCATGAAGCACTTGTACTTCCTTTCGTCAAAGAAAATAAAATAAAAGCTTATATTAAAAAAAAATCTGGTGTGATTAGAAGAATAAATAAAATAAATATTGAATTCTGAAGAAGGACGATCGAAACGTTGTTTAAAAATAAAGTATTTGAATTATTATTCTCTCCTTACTTTATTGAAAAATTCCGAGTATAGGCCTAACACTCTTGATCCCACACGCAGTGAATATTTTGACAGTTGTTTTAACACCCCTGATCCCAACAATGCCACGTCATGGTCAGAGTCATCTCTTTGGAATCTCCATGGTCCATTAATAAATGTGAATTCCAATCCATGAGAGATGAGACCAAACAATCATCTGTTTCTTCTCCAAATATGGCAAAGTCATATACTGTTATATGCTAAATAATAATTTGTAATATACTAGTTGCACTAGGCTCCTTATAGCCGATGACTAAGTAACTTTAATTTGTTTTACTTTCTCTTATTTATTTATTTATGTTAATATGCAGAGAAAAAGTATTGCGATAAAAATTCGATGAGGAGATTTTGATGAAAATAAGCGTTTGTAAGAACAAAATAACCTACCCTCGGGCCTTGATGTGGTGGATAGCGTGCTGGCCATCTGTACCAAGGATCACGGGTTTGCATTCCGTCTCGAGCGACAAAATTTATTTTAATTTAATTGGCTACCAATAAATTGAAATAAATAGAGACTGGGTCACCAAGAGAAAATAATAAATATTTTCATATGTTTATAAATAAATTTTACCTCCTGGATATTAATATACTATTGGACATCAAATATATCTCGACATTGTCCGGTTAATCAAGCCAAATTTTTTATTAGTATTTCACTTGGGGAAAAAATCTGGTGTGAGTGGTCTCACCAGATTTTTTGTGTCAATATACTGTATATTTAGTTTCCCATAATAGCACCTTAGTTAACTTGACCACTTGCATTTCATAAGTCAATTGATTCAAAATTTCCATAGGCTCTGTGTATTTTAACTTAAAGGCCTAATTAAAAAAAAAAAAAATCACTAAAAAATAGTTGATTTATGAATTTTAAACAAAATCGTTGGGACGAATTTTGAGAAAATCGAAAAAAAAAAACTGAAAAATTACTAGTACTTTTTGGCCGATTTTGTACAAAAGCTTATTTTCATTTCAAGTTATTGCATACCTTAAATATAAAATTTCAATCTCGTAGCTCATTTTCTTTTGTTCAAAAGCTTTATTTCATTTCAAAATTTCCTTCATACTTAAAATTGACCACACAGACCATTTTGAGGGACTCTCTTTTTTAGACTCTGACAGGGGCGTATATAGAATTTTTCGGGGGAAGGGGGGGCGTGACTCTTTTAAATATTCCCCTTCCCCATACAAAAAAATATAGATATGATTAGGATGGCAGCCAGGAAAGAAATCAGACAAATATTTAATCAATCTTTATCTAATTTTATTTCGATTGCCGACGTTTCGGACGTCAGGACAATCGATAGTTAATAAAATACAGATGGGTTGGGCTAAACTATCGATTGTCCTGAGGAAGGGCGTGATTTGCGTCCGAAATGTCGGCAATCGAAATAAAATTAGATCAAGATTGATTAAATTTTTGTCTGATTTCTTTCCTGGCTGCCATCCTATTCATCATATCTGTTAATAGTTCAGCCATCACTTCAATATTATTTTTAAAAATATTTATATTTTTAAATTACCTGATATCCTGAGCCCCGAGGGGGCCGGGCCCTCTCAAAGAAAAATTTTCATAAAATTTTTTTTTGTCCAAATCTTCCATTTTACCTTTTTTTATTTTAGTAAATTCTCCTCTCGTAACTGCTATTATCCCATTTCTTCCTGTCATGGATATGATTTGTCCTTTTTTTTTGTATACGAGTTTCATTAAAAAATTTGGGAAGGGGCAAACAAAATTGCCCCTTCGGGGGTCCCTTATATACACCCCTGGACTCAGAGGGCCACAAAACATGTATTTCCATCAAAATCTCGACAACGAATTTTGACATGATCCTACCGTATATTAGTAAGAGAAAGTAAAAATGAAAGATTTTCCTTCTATTCTATAATTATATAAATCTGTAAACGTCTCGAGTGCGTTAAGCCTTTGTTTTGTTTTCGTCTCGTTAATTATACAATTATTAAAAAAAAAAAAAATTGTGATAAATATTTAATCTCTCGTCGTGATCACAATGATCGGTCATCCAAATTTATAGTTTGTTTGTGTTTATTTATTTATTTTTTTTTTACGATTTTTTAAGAGGCATCGCGCTCTAGTGGATGGATGGATGGAAACGGACATCCTCTGACCAAGCTAACTAACTAGCTGCTGTTACTGCTCTCACTAACTAGCAAGCTGAATTTTAGATGGGTGGGTGGGAGGCAATCCCATAAACATAGAGAGCAATTTAGCTCCAGGGCGAAACCACTCCAATCTCTCGCTCTCTCTAAACACTTGGCATCTTTTTAACTAGTCTAAGGGCCATTTTAGACAATACAATTTATTGAACAAACAAAATTGCATCTCATATAGCTAGCGCTACTCTTCACCCTCTTATGCTGCACGTAGGCATATCAAGTTTATTGACATAAAATTAGTTTTGTCTACTTAAGCGAACAAGAAAAATTATTTAATTATTTAAAAAATGCATTTTTAACTTTTTTTTCTAATAATTGTTTTTTTACATTTGAGTTTGTAATCTTTGAGTGTATTACTTTCTCTTACTAATATATAAAGAGAAAGTATTGCAACCATGTCAAAAATGCGTTAAAGGTAATAGAATTACACGTTTTTTACAGGTTTTTGATTCCGAAAAATCTGGGGTGAATGATCGCACCATATTTTTTGTTTCGACATATATTTAGTTACCGACAGTACGGTATATTATAATTCAAGATGTAATAAAAAACTTTATTTATTTTTTTTTTAATTTATTTAAGGTCTTTTTTGGCATCTAAGGCCATTTAGACCCCATCCCTATTTATTTCAAATGATTGGTAGCCAATTCAAATGAAATACATTTTTCTCGCTTGGGACGGGAAGCGAACCCGGGATCCTAGGTACGAGATGTCTTTTCATTGTCTTCTCTCTCAGTCACGGGCATAAAAAACTTTTTTTAACACTCACACTTTTTTCCCATTCACACTCACACTCACACACATACACACAGTCTTTTCAGCAACTCAGGCCATATAAGACTTTTTACGATAACCGTTATTTATGAATATATTTATTGGAGGTCCAGGCATTTTTATTTGCTATCCAAATGGCTTAAATAAAATCATCGAACTGCCTGGGATCCGAACCGCGACTCTTGGTATAGAAGGTCAGCACGCTACCAACTACACCAAGCCCGATGGCTTAAAAAACTTTATAAACATGGAAAAATATTTAAATTTTGTTAGCATGGTAACCAATCTCCTATTCTTTCTTATGAAGTACAAAAGCAAAATGTGCTTCAAACAAATTTGAGTACGAAATGAGAATAATCATTTTAAAGATCACCTAAAAAATAAATGATTTATGAATTTTAATTAAAATCATTAGAGTGAATTAAAAAAAAAAAAAAAAAAAAAAAAAAAAACTGAAAAAGAACATCAGTAAAGTACTAGTACTCTTTGGTTGATCTCGTCCAAAAGCTTCGTGTCACGTGCCTATCAGCATTTAAGGCCATAGGTATAGACTTTCAACGATACACAAAATATTCCCCCCCTCCCCTTTTAAATCCAAAAAATTTTTTAAAAAATTTTATTATGATACAAATTTTTCAGTACAGTACATTCTCGCATTGCGATAATTATAATCTGAGAACATGTACAAATTGATGAATAGCAGAATAAAAGAATATATGCTCGACTTATGAGAATCCAGAATATATCAATAAAATTTGTGATTTTACAAAAAAAATTTCTCTATAAAAAAATAAGTTAATTAACTGTTAATAATATGTCACGAGGTTTTGAAAGCAAATATTAATTTACGAAAATGGTCAAGTTTGATTTTCATATCAATGTTAAATAATTTCACCTTTGGAAAAAAATATTCAAATAGAACTATTTGTAATTGAAAAAAAAATTAAATACTGAAATAAAATACTGTAGATGGAATTTTGAGAAAATCTAAAAAAAAAAAAGAAACTTAAAAAGTACATCACTAAAGTAATAGTATTCTTTGGCAGATTATTAAAAGCTTCGATTTTGAGTAACGAGATACAAAATACTAATTATTTCAGATTTAGTAAACAAATACAAGATAGCAGTTACTTGCGAGTTTGTGGAACGAACTACAAGAAACCAATTATGTAACTGAAGTCAATCTGTAGTTAGTAACTACAGGAGTCTTGTAGTATCCGTTTCGTCCTGTTACAGGACGAAAAACAAAATCGGTCTCTTGTATTTCGTTCCACAAACCCGCAAGTAACTGCTATCTTGTATTTGGGTACTAAATCTGAAATAATTGGTATTTCGTATCTCGTTACTCAAAATCGAGTAACTTGCTCATCCCTGGTAGTTGGTGTGAAAAAGCCGAACGGCTTGAGAGCCCTGCTATGTTAACATCATAAAATATTTAATTATATTTTATTAATTTTTTTTATAAAAAGATACAAAAATGTCTATCCGATTTTTTATTGTTTTTGAGGAGTTGCCGACAATTAGATAATATCACTTTCGATTAGTAAATACAATCCAACAGGTCTTGTTCTTTGTCGGGACAGGATTTTCTATTTAATGGATGGTCGCTCGGGAAAGACCGACAGCTAGTTGATGTCCTCAACAAAATCGAACTTGACATCTCTCTGCGTCATTTGTCGAATAATAAACATATTAAAAAAGATTATGTAGCTACTAGCTATATAGTTTAAAGAAAAAACAACTAAGTTGAATATCTTTCCAGCTCTTGTGAGCTTTATAATAATATTTTATTTTTGCAGATTCTTTTTTGGGGTATTGTATTAAATTTTTGTAATTAGTCTACAGAGCTGTTTCGGCAAAATTCAGGGTATGTTGAGTAAATTTTTATACCACCACTTGTCTATATTGGCTATCTCTGCTCTGTAGACTCTACATAAAGTTAAAACTTTCTACAAAAACTTAATATAAAAATTAAATTGAATTTTTTCTAAATTATCTCTATCTTACCTTGACTTGCATAGCTATATGATTCTTATTAAATGGCAATAAATATTTTTCACAATTGCGCCATTCGGCTTTTGAGGAGTTTTATTGACACATTTCAGCCCTGAGGATGGTCGCAAATTTATAACCAATTGACTTTATCGCTAGGGTCATGAAGGTCGTAGGGTCTCGCACGTTGCGTCTGTATGGTTAATAACGAATGTTGCATATTTCGTAGGCGGAGGGGGTCAGTACCCACCTCTATTCGGGTTGTTGGAAGATACATTAGATAATTTTTTTTTTTTTTTTAACACTCTTTTTTCTCATTCACACACACATACACACTGTCTTTTCGGCAACTTAGGCTATATAATACTTTTTACGATAACCGTTATTATGTAAATATATCTATTGGCGGTCCAGGCATTCTTATTTAAGCCATTTGGTATCCAATGCCTTAAATAAAATCATCGGACTGCCTGGGATCCAAACCCTCGACCCTTGGTATACAAGGCAGGCGCGCTACCAACTACACCAAGCCCGAGGGCCTATTATATAATTAACATTTAATGCGCTTGCTCATTTGTTGAGGAAAATATTTATTGAGAGTTGCAACCGATCCTCTCAACTTATCAAATCATAAAATGTATTGTTTCTAATATCAGGAATTTATTGATTTGATAAAATTTTAATGATAAGCGAAAAATTCCTCACTCACTTCCTATTCGCTATTCATTTCCTGATTCTTTTTTTTTCAACCTTAGGACATATATTAATATATAAACGTAAATTTAATTAATTTGTTCCTAGATAAAATTTCATCCATCCTCTTGTTTCAGCCAGAGAGTGTTATTTGTATTTTATTTATAAAATGACCTTTGATACGCTCGATGCGTTCGCATAATGTCGTAATTTGTAGTTTTACCTCTTTTTCTAAACAATTTTTTTTTTTAAATACGTGTATTGATCACGAATAAGAAACTATTTATTATTATTCCTCCCTTTTGATTAAATAAACATTAAAATAGAATTGCAGAAATTCTTAGGCGTTTCCTGATTACTAATCTTATTTTATTCAATTCGTATAAAAAAATTTTATTATATTGATTGGATCGAGCCTGAATGTCTTTCTTTACCGACTATCATATTAAACAAAATTTGACTTTTTTAAATTCTTTATTTAAGGCTTTTTTTGCACGGGAGGCCATTTAGACACCGTTCCTATTTATTTCGATTTCAAATGAAATGTTAATCCCACGACCTGCGACCCAGGATCAAACTTTAACTTGGTAGAGCATTTTATTTATCTTTAATCTTTTAATATATAAAATCTTATTTCATTAAATTCCTTCGAGTACCCAACCCAAGCGAGAAATATTTATTTCAATTGGATTGACTATTAAACAATTGAAATATATAGGGATGAGGTTTAAATGGCCTTAGATGCCCAAAAAGACTTTAAACATAAAAAATTGTACATGAAAATAAGATAAAACAAAATTTTTTTTTCTCCTCTAGATTATTTATTTATCCCTTTGTTGACGTTTCTGGATCTAATCGTCATCCATCATCAGGGCCTATATTGCCAGCGTGCCCCGTCTTCTCTGGGCCAACCTGCCCCATTGCCATTTTTATTTTTATTCCGCACAAATCCCGTTGAAGTTTTTTAATTAATCTGCCATGGAGAAATAATCCTTATACTCCAATCTTTAAACATAATGCTCGAAGTAACCAAAAGGTAGATAAAACATTTTTATTCAACTAGTAAAAATTTACTCCAAACGACTAATGATCCTAATTAATGCGAGTTTACTCTGATCGCTATAGTTGTTTTGGCAGAAGGGTGGCAGTGCTATTAACCTTCTTTCTGATCCGTAAACACAATCTTCCACTTATTCTGCGAAATATCGAGACTGGGCCAACCTGTCCCGTTCTCCCATATTTATTATTCTATAATATTTTCTGAGTTGCCAGGGTTTCTTTTTTTCTTGGAAATTCACTTTGGAACGTGGATCACTTTTTCCACACTATTAATTACCAAAATAGATTTTCCAACTATTCTATAGAAAATTCCGAAACGGCTGATTAAATTTTTAAGGACCTTCACCCCAAAGGGTAGAGAGGGAGGGCGCTTGCACCCTGAGATTTTGTAATGGGTCAGTTGGCATGATGACTCCACCTGCGAAGCCGGAAGTCCGGTGACAGGAAGCGGAAACTCTGCGGCCCCGATTCCCTCGGGATAAGCCAGTCGAGTCAACCTGCAGCCGGGCTGCAACTCCTCTCTCCTCTCCTGTATTCATATTTATAAATATAGTCACATTTTAAATTTTATATATTATCTTATCTGGATTCCTTAGAAAGGGGGGGGGATTAATTTGAAAAATAATATTGTAATTCCCTATTTTTATTCACGTTCTTCGCTTGAAATTTTGGCTTGACCTTTTTTTTTGCAATGTTTTTGTCATTTATATTTTTTTATACAGTCAGAACCTACAAGTGCCTGATGTGCTCATGGGTGGAGCCTTGAGTTTAGGCAACCAAAATGCCGTCGGGAGTGCTGCCTTAAAAGTAGCTTTCCCTCTTCAGTTTCATTAAAAAAAAGAATTATTTATTTTAAAAATATTGGTTTGGCTGACTAAAATCAAGGCTCCACTCTCGAGCACATCAGGCACTACTGGCGACGACTGTACCTACATCTTCCCTTTATTATTTATTTAAAGAATTTTCTGCTGAGATGGCCATTAGACTACAAATATATCAATATTAATTATTCACTAGAAAAAATTCAAATATTGATTTATCTTTCTTCTGACGGGCGTTCAACAGCCTTCTTTCTCTGTGCCACCCATCCAGAAGCTGACATTACTTGTTTTCAACAATCTTGCTTGTTCTTTCTTTTTGGCCTTTATTAATTTAAATTTTCTGGATCTGAAGGAACTTTGCAGCCAGGAGATTAAATAAAAAAATATTTTATTTTTATTCGCCGACGTTTCGGTCGCCATGCGACCTATCGGAGCAAATATTGTTAACTATATGATTTTAGGTATTTAATGTTTATTGTAATCATATACAATTTTTTTAAACTCGATATGTTCCAAAATTATAATTTACTTGCTTACTCGGGGTCTCTGATTGTCGGCGAATAAAAATAAAATAAAATATTTTTTTATTTAATCTCCTGGATGCAAAGTTCCTGAATAAAACATCAAGTTTAAATTTTCTGATTGATGCAGTTAGGTGGCCATGATGAGGTATTACAAAAATAAGAAATCTAGTTCACCTTTCCCTATAAAAATCTAATAATAAAGATCGAGGGCTCGCTGGTGTAGTGAGCTAGGGTGTCAGCTTCTAAAGAAGATCCCTGTTCAAATCCTTGGCATGCGGATTTTTCATTAAATAAAAATATTTATTTAATGTAAACAAATCCTCAAGCAAGCCCTGGATTGGAATAGGCTATAGGATCTTACCACAATAGCCCTCAGGCAACTCTACGAGGAGAGGGAGTTGCTGTGACATCCCGTCCTGTGGAAGGGACGTAAGAAGGTTCCCTCTCAGTGATGCATTCTTCGAAAGGAGTAGGCTACACGCCGGTGCTGAGGGTCCCTCCTCAAACCAGGACATCCTCCATAGCATAGAAGAGGTTGGATAAAAGGAGCCGGTTGGAACCAGAAATAAGGATTAGTTCACCAGCTAGAGACGAACGAAGGAGGAGGAGTTAGAGATAGGAAATGATGTAACTTCACGGGGTGCCGGTAGATGGCTACCAGAGGGTTGGGTTTGAGGTGTGTGTTTCGTACACGAAAGCACCTCGGGCAAATAAACGGGATCCCGATAGGAATTTCAAATAAATAAATAAATAAATAAATAAAATAATAAAGATCAATTTCTTTTGTTCAGGTCAATAGAATGAAAGAGTGTTGCCCTTCAGCAAATAAAAAAAAATCTTATTATTAGTTACTTATTACTTTTTCCTCACCTCTTGTGATTACGGGTTAGCGACCACGAGTTACCTGAACTAATTCTAATCCTTTTATGCTAATCTTCTCTCTTGTCATTGCTTATTCCCTCAGACTCCGAAATTCTGAAGGAAAGAGCGAAAAAGGGAATTTTTATGTAAGATTATATGTTAATAGTTTTACCCCTTAATAATATCGATTGCAAAAAAAAGGGAGGAGGGAACCTATACCCCTTTTTTTAATAGCTACCTGAATGTTTATATTCCATTAAATCTATTTTAAATATGAAAGATTAGTGTAATACCTGCAGCCATATGAATTGAAAAAAATATATTAAAAGAGACCATCTGCAATTTCACACATTTTATTATTATTGACAGTGGGGTGTATTGAAAGTGATACTTAAAAAAAAAATATTAAATCACATAACTGAAGGGGAGGGGGAGGAGAGGGATTTAATGTTTATGCTATTATTAACATTTCAAATTTAAAAAATGTAAATATCTGTTATACTATTTACATTTTTTTTTTGTTAATCTAATAAAAGGAGTGTGTGTGTGTATATATATATGTCTTGATTATAAATTCGATCGTGAAATTTTTTTTATTCATAATCTACTCTTTAATAACGGTTTAATTTGATCATTCACGATACGTTATATTTTTTATATTAAAAAATACCTAGAGCATCCAAACAAAAGCAAGATGGCATTTATTAGGATCTTCATTGGCGTAGCGAGGGTTTCTGGCAATAAAGAGCATGAAATTCTTATTTTCGTTCAAATTTTGTTTTAAATTTAATTTCAATTTTTTTTTCTCCTGTTTAGTCTTACTTTTATTTGAAATGTTTGTTGAATCAATCACTCTGCATCGTTATTTTTTTAGAAATGTTTTTTTTTTTTATCTATTGCCACCCTTCCATTTTTTTCACAATCCTAGTTCGATTTTTTTTCTCATTAAAATTTATAAAAATCAAAACAATATCCCTTTATTCTGTTATCTGGGTTTAACTATAGTAATTCCGATTTAAAAGAATTTGTCTATCTTCCAGGGGTTCCTACAAATCATGCCCACATCATCACTAGGGCTGCGCAAAAATCGATTAATCGATTATTCAACGATTATTTTCTTTAAAAAAATCGATTATAAAAAAACTAATCGATTAATCGATTAGTTTTCTCAATCGATTATTGTGAAAAAATCGATTATTTTTTCCACATAATCGATTATTTTTCGTCTGTCCGGACCCAATAATCGATTAATTGGAATAATCTATTATTTTTCATAATCGATAATCGATTATTTTTTCCCATAATCATCACTGCAGCCAAGGGTGTAATTATTCCATCTTATCTCAATACTTTATTTTCACCTTCCTAGAGCTTTATTTAAATAGGGTCCCTCTACTGGCCGATTCTCATTTCACACAATTCTGTGACATCGTCCTTTTTCAATTATTATAACCAAATATTTCACTATGTGAGCCCTACAAAAGATATTCACGAGGCGGAGTCAAAAAAAACTTCAAGACTTTCGGGAGCCAAATGTATTTTAGTTGACGTATTCAGAGTGACGTTTCGGCTCCTTGGGATTAAATAGAAATTCGGCTTTAATATAATAGCTAGCGAAAATTTTAAAAATTAACATTTATAAGAATTCTAGTGTGTCAATTTACATATTATTGAATTTTTCAAATAGTATTTATTAAATATTTTTTAATAGAAATGCCTGAACCCCCAATAGATATATTAATTACAACGGTTATCGTCAAAGTCTTAAATGGCCTAAGTTGCCGAAAAGACTGTGTGAATGTGTGTGTGAGTGTGAGTCAAGGGCGGATCCAGAGGTGTTTCTCGGGGGGGGGGAATCTGGTGTGAGTCGTTGCACAGCACACTATTTTTTTTTTCGGTAATTTAAAGGCGCATTCTCTACTTGTTGGCCAGAATATAAATACAAATCAAATTTTTAAGTATTAATTTTTAAAATTTTACATTAAAAATAAATTTTTTTTTTCGAAAAAAAAAGTTTTTTTTTTTTTTCAAATCTCGGGGGGGGGGAGTAATTACCCCCTTTACCCCCTTGTATCCGCCCTTGGTGTGAGTGTGAATGAGAAAAAGTGTGAAACTATTCTTCGCTTCGACCGATTAGTTTTTCATACATTTGCTATGCCCTTCTGACAATCACCTTGTGATTAAAAGAAATACACTTGTATATAAAATTGTCAGGTATCCAAAATAAATATGCCTATATAATGACAAATTCTATCTATAAAATTTCCCTAATTTTTTCAAATACAGTAGAAGAAATTTGATTCTTTTTTTTCTAACAGAAAAAAATTCCCTCTGATTTCTAAAATAAATGAATCTAGGGTGAATAGTAACCTCAACTGATTTCATCATCATCATTTACGATTATTATTACTTTGGTGACATTTCGTTAAAAAAAAAAAAAAAATTAAAAGCAAATATTTTCCGAAGGGTTGCTGGGGTAACCGTTGGTTGTTCGTTCGTTGTCTTTCCCTGTTCCGGGTCGCTTGCCTCTCTCTCCCCCTTTCTTTTTTCGGGGATGGGAGGACCCAGGGGGGAGAGCACTGCGCGTGTGACATATCGTGAGGGGAGGGGGAGGTGGGGTCACCCTCAAAACGACCTCGATGAGATTTATTTACAAATAAATTTTTTTCGCTTGGGATTTGAAAATGTTGCAGCTGCTGATGGTTGTTGGCCCCTCTGAAATTCTTCGCCCTTTTTACTTTTTTTTTTTTTTTTTTTATTATTCGCAATTTGTACTTTCATGTCAAGAATTCGATTCGGATCTTATGATTGGAGGTTTTTTTTTTTTTTCTGACAGCCGAAGTACATCAGAAATCATTTAAAAATTTTCGAAATTCGTTTCGCATCGAGAACAGACACACACATACAGCGAGTAAATAATTTCTAGATTACAGGTCAAATTTTTTATCGATTTATCATCCAATGATTATTTGTTACCTCCATTTGTCATCTGAATATTCGATTTTGAAGCTGACTTTAGAATAGATTTCTTTATGAAACTTCCCAAACGATGTCATTTAAATAATTATAGCTGTAGTATATAAACAGATGGAGGTTTTGAAACTACAGCTAGCAAGACTGAATCAATCATGTTTTTTTTAATTTAATTGAAATTTTTTATCAACCATTTCATATTTAAATTAACTATTTTTTTTGTCATTTTACTTGTTTTTTATTTATTTATTTTTTGTGATGGGATCACATGATCTACATAAGGTCTTCTTGCATTTCTTAGTTTTAATTTGTAGTCATATTCTTTAGTGATGTAATTATTAGCCCAACTCAAATTAAACTTTCCCAGTTAAAGTTCTAAAATTTCGAAGGCTTTTGAGACAGAGTAAAAAAATACTTATCTTAATCAATTTTACTATTAACCTGTCAGACGTTCGACACTTTTTATAGAACACCTTCGGAGTTGCTCATTTTTATTTTATTACATATGTGAAACCAGAAAGTAACAAACATGTTATCAATATAGATGTGTATACATTATATTACAATCGATTATGTACAATTTAATTAAATATTGTTCATGTAGTAATTTTGTAATATAATCTAGTTATAATTACATAGAAAGTGTATATTAATAATAAGCTTGTTTTTTTTTTACTTTCTGGTATATTAATTATATTATATATTAATTATTTTTAGCAAATGAATAATTTTATATTTAGTAGTATCAAATTAATTAAATAAAAAAATCTATCGATGAGCTAGTTGTATGAATGCAAATGCAAGGTAAACCAGTTCTCTAACTAAATTAGCGGACAAGATTTCACTTGTCAAAATTATAATTTAATAGAGAATTGATATCAAAATACAAATTAGATGATTATTATTTTTTTATATAACCGAATTGGCAAAGAGAGATGGAATCAGCAACAAAATCGGCCAAAGAGTACTAGTGCTTTACTGATGTACTTTTTCAGTTTATTTGATTTTCTCAAAATTCGCTCCAACGATTTTGCTTAAAATTTAAAAATCAATTATTTTTTAGATGCTCTTTATTCTCATGTTGCTATTGAAATATTCTGAAGACCACTTGTACTTCATGCGAAAGATAGGAGAAATGGTTGCCATAGTAACAAAATATATATATTATCCCATGTTTATAAATTTTTTTTATTTTTTTTATTTTTTTAAACATTCACACTTTTTTCTCATTCACACTCACACTCACACACACATTCACACTGTCTTTTCGGCAGCTCAGGCCATATAAGACATTTACCATAAGCGTTATTTATGAATTTATATATATTAGGGTCCAGGCTGGTATCCAGATGGCTTAAATAAAATCATCGGACTGCCTGGGGTCCGAACCCGCGACGTTTGTATATGAGGTTAGCACGCTAACCTCTACACCACGCCCCATGGGCTTATAAATTTTACATCTTGAAAATCGTGCTCACCTCGTATACCAAACTTCTCGGGTTCGGACCCCAGGCAGTCCGATGATTTTATTTAAGCCATTTGGATACCAAATGGCTTAAATAAGAATGCCTGGACCCCAATAATAGATAAATTCTTAAATAACGGTTATCGTCAAAGTCTTAAATGGCCTAAGTTGCCGAAAAGACTGTGTGAATGTTTAAAAAAAAAAAAAAAAAAAAAACATCTTGAAAATCGAATGTAACATATTGTCGGAAACTAAATATAAGTCGTCACGAAAAATCTGGTGCGACAGTCACACCAGATTTTTTTTTGTTTTACTAAATATTTTTGGAATTTGATATTAGATATAAATACCTGAGAAAAAATGGGTTGTCACTTTTTTTTTCAATCTTTGGCGTCCCAAAAAAAGTTAATCGTATAATGATGATACCCCCCGTAGAACATGGCGGCTGTTTTGAGATATTTTTTGAATGACGTTATCTTGTTTCTATCTGAGGCCGCTGGAATGCTGGTTTCCTGGTCCCCACCCTGGGTGTTTGTGTGTGTGCATGTGTAGTAAAGCAAGAGTTTGCTGGGAAGGTAGACGAAAGGGCGCCCAAGATGCAAAGTAAAACGCAGGTAGTAAGTCCGTCCGCCTTCTCTATTCCCGAAGGCCCACCTGAAGGGCTCAAACCCCCTCGGCAGTGAGCAGCCTCTCTCACTCCCTTTCACAGTTACATATTTCGATCATCATTTTTTTTTTTTTTTTTTTTAAGAAAATAATTTAAATTTGTTTTTGGAATTTATTATCATTATTTAAATAATTTAAATTAGTTATGGTAATCGAAGGATTGAGTGAAGAGGCAAAACAGTTATCAGAATTAAATATTCAGTAGGTTTATTTATTTTTTTTTAACATATACAGTAAGATTTAATTGATTTTATCAACGTCTATTTATTAATTTGAAATAAATTTCAGGGATTTGAACCCTCGACTTCTAGCACCAGATGCTTTACCCCTGAGCCACAGATCAATTGCATCTAATTATTACATCTCTCGGATAAGCTAGTTAACTATGGCTTTCAGTTCTAGTTAAGCTGATCATATGATTAAATAAGAGCCCAGATCGTATTGCAATAATTAACTAGCCATCAGTGGCGTCATTTGGGGGCAGGGGGCATTTGCCCCCCCCCAAGGGCTCTGATTTTTATAAAATTTTATATTATTCTAAATAAAATACTCCAAAATACATCTACGAGTATACAAATTGTACAAAATTAAACAATTAATTAAATTAAAAATGTTTTGGCCAAATTTGAGTACCCGTTTGTAAGTAAAAAAAAATGTTTGCCCCCCCAAGAAAAAATTTGCCCCCCTAAGAAAAAGTTGAAATGACGCCACTGCTAGCCATGACATAAGATAAAATTAAATATACAAATTAAACACTAGGTCATTTGTTTCAAAGGTTTTATTAATTATAAAATTAACACTTGATACGTATTACGACAATTACATCTGACATCATCAGGATGTAAGCACTTCTGATGATGAAAAGGAATTGTCGAAATACGTTTCAAGTGTTAATTTTATAATTAATAAAACTTTTTGAAACAAATAACCTAGTGTTTAATTTGTGTATTTAATTTTAATTTACAAAATGTTTCAACCGTCGAAAGTTTAATCTTATTCGGTAAAAGCTTAATTAAGGGGTGAAATTAGAAACAAAAGCCTTGTTTATATAATATATTTTTAAATTTTTATTAAAATATTTTTTTAAAGTCTTTTTCGGCAACGGAGGCCATTTATTTTTTGTCTATTTATTTCAATTTATTGGTAGCCAATTAAATTAAAATAAATTTTTGTCGCATGAGACGGGATGCGAACCCTCGACCCTTGGTACAGAAGGCCAGCACGCTAACCCCTACACCAAGACCCGAGGGCTATTACAATATTAATTACCTTTAATTAATTATTTTAATTTTTAATAATTTTTATAAATGATGCCTAAAGTTGATAACTTCTCTTATCCCTCAGATAGCTAATTATATGTATAAAAACTCATTTTTCTTAATTAGAAAATTAAGTGTTCTTGATTTACTAAATCGATGCTTTGTTAACGGTCAGATAAGTTTGATAGTTGACTAGAAGTGAAGCAACCGGTCCTAAATAAAAAAAATTAAATTATAAATTGTATTGTAATATTATTTGAGTTGTGATCATATGGGATGTGTGCGTGTGTGTATAACAATAAATTTGTAAATAAATACAAAATAATGAGAGGCAAAATGAAAAATGAATGAATGGGCGAGTGAGTGAGTGAGTATTAGTTACAGAGAGCGAGCGATGTGTTGTTGTCCTTTTTATTTGGCCCCTCTCTCCCTCTCTCTCTCTCTGCATATATTTACTCTTCTTCTTGCTCGGCTGCACTGTTTGAACAGAGCCTATTCTGCTACCTGTCTTCATATGGTCTATACCACCAGCTGAGTGCTTTATTACATCAAAGTGAATGTGAATGTCTTGCTCTCCTCTCTCGTAATTCCATGTAATCCAGTCTTTATTTACTTGCCAACCCCTTCTCTCGCTCATTAATTTTTTTTTTTATATAAATTAAAATAATTGTTATTTAATTCTCTTTGTTATAAAAAAAAATATCTCATTCCTTTAGTTCTTGTTTGTAAATTTAATTCTTGATGACATGATTAAACTTTTTTTTTTTTATATATAAAAATTATTAGATGGCCCAAAGCCACTCCGCCCACCTACCGATGTTTTTTCTCTCGTTCATTTTGGTAGCAGAGCGTTTTTTATCTTTGAAGTTTCTATTAAAAAAAGGCACTTGAAAAATTTCATCCTAATTTTGGTCAGATTTTTGTTTTTTTGACAATTATCTATAGAGATGTTATTTGGAGAGAAAGGGGGGGGGGGGTATTTTTCAAATATTGTGTTTAATTTATTAAGGCACATTAGGCTGAGATCTTAGTCAAGACTTGAGAACTTATGCTATGGGCTGTTAGTATACAATTCTCGATTATATATGACATGATTATATAGAAGTCTAAAAAATATACTTAGGCTTAGATAAATGCTGTTAAAATTTGAAAGGACAAATTAATATATGGACCTGTTACGCATTAGTGTGCCAAGCGCCAGCTTCCAAGTTTTGAGAAAATTAACATTAAAGTTTTTTGTTTTCATTGGATTATATATAATTTTTTTTTGTCAATTGTCCAAGTAACATTAAATATAAATTTTTTTAAGACATATTTCATAAAAACTACTATTAATTATAGCATTTGAAACAATATTCCGTGCTTAACTCAATTTTTAATTTTTTGGCGCTTGACACACTAATGAGTAACAGGGTCCATATGACCTCCAAGAGAGTTCAGGAAATTGAGATTATAAGTTGGTTTGTGTCTCTTTAAATTTTCGCCTAATATTTAAATTTTATATGTTGATAAGAAATTGAGAGTTTTATTGTATACTGAAACCCCATAAGCTCTGAAGATGGACTTAACCAAGACCTAAACGTCAGAGAGTGTCTTCATAAATTAACTAAATACAACTAATAAAACTAAAAATTCACTTGATACAGACTAATAGAAGAGATATTTAAATTATTTAATTTATAGGCAAAACCTCATGTTCGTTAAAATAAGGCAGAATTTTTTGTTCCAATTTTTACCAAAAAATTTTTACTTTCTCTTATTTCTTAGTCTGATTAAAATTTTTTAACTCTTTAACCCTTTTAATCTAAAAAAATAATCCTCTCGTCTCTGACAACCTCGGGTGGGTGACTTCAGGGTGTGGAACATCCTCCGGTAGCCATCGTTATATTAAAAAAATTAAATATATGTAATGTATTGAAAGCCCTAAATGACCTCAGTAGCCGAAAAGGCAAAATTAAAACAATCTATAATATTGTTATGAAGGGGGTCACCATACCATCCAAAAATCTATTTCATATAAAATTTGAATAATTCATATTTGATAAAATTTGATGTAAAACTCTTTGTTACTTTTTAATTTCGTGCCACTATTTGCTCTAATAAATAAATAAACTTTTTATTAATACCCCTTGATTGACTTTGAAAAATTTATCTAGCCATCTCTAAGAAAAATCTCCTGGATGTCTGGCATGCATTCTGGGTTGAGAACAAAAGTGAACAAAGTTCACTCTTTTAAGAGAAAATAAATCAAAGTTAGAGCCTTATATTTTATTCCTCTTAAAATATACAACAATTATTTATTTTACATCTCAGCAATCATAAAGAACTTCAATTATATTTTAAATTTTATTTTCAGATTTTTAGATTTTTTTCATTTTTGCATTAAGGAACTGCTGCACTCTGGAGGATTAGCATTGAAATTCGGACATTGTTCATTATTACACCGAATAACTACCAAAATTTAATAAACTTGTCCAAAAATGGAAAAATAAGAAAATTGTTCACTTTTGGACTTGGTCCACTTTTGCTTTGAACCACTCAAATGTTTGTTTTTTGAGAATTTATATGCAATTTGAATGGCCACCTTGTGATTCGATTTAGGCCCGATAAAGTTCACCAATGAACTTCTTATACAATCCTAAATCATCACTTAAACTAAGTTCGTCTTGCTTATACTAGAAAGAACACACGTGATAAATGGCATCTATAAGGGATTTTAGCTCTGAAGCCTGTGAAATTTTTTTAATAAACTCAATAATCATAAATATTTCAAAAACTTTTGAAATAATAGATAGTATAAGCTTATTTTATTTAAGAATGGGTGGGACATCTTCCAAAGCAGCTGTTATATGGGATTTTAAACATGTCAGTCACAAATGATTCACCGCCTCGATAAACTGCTTCTCATCTATCAAATTCAAACTTAGGCCTCTGGTATCACGTTACTCTTTAGCTTTTTTTTTTTTTTTTTTTTTTTTTGAGCTGGGCAAAATAAAATATTTTTGCAAATGAGAAGTGAGTGGATGTGACAAATAATATTTTCTAATAATCATATAAATGCAAGCTAATCTTTCGGGAGACATGAAATTTTTTATATATCCAATGGATCCTCAGAATCCAATCCATTTAAGGATTATATGGACCCTGTTATGCATTAGTGTGCCAAGCTCTAAAAAATTAAAAATTGAGTTAAGCACGGAATATTGTTCCAAATGCTATAATTAAAAGTATTTTTTATGAAATATGTCATAAAAAAATTTATATTTAATGTTACTTGGACAATTCACAAAAAAAAATTATATATAATCCAATGAAAACAAAAAACTTTAATGTTAATTTTCTCAAAACTTGGAAGCTGGCGCTTGACACACTAATGCGTAACATGGTCCATATAACTGTGTGTTTTATATGACTGAATCGTAAATGAGACTGTGGCTATCCGAAACGTCGAAAGATTAGAGTTAATAATAAAGGGTTTATTTTTTAATCAATGTGATTTAAATTTTAAGACAGAATTTTTTGTTCCAATTTTCACCAAAAAATAACTCTCGTTACGCTGCCTCTGAGAATAATTTAAAGAAGTTTTTATAACTTGATGAAAAAATTAAAAAAAAAATTCCGTCTTTACTGCCAAGCATCAATAAAAGGGAGAGGGTTTTATGATGGCCCAGAAGGGGCTCCAAGTCCCGTTGCACTCCAAAATTTACACCACTAAAATTTGTATAATAAATAAATAAAAATAATTTTAAAACCGATAGCCAATATTAAGTAATACCCCTGATTAATTTTTACGAGAAATTTTATATTTCCGCAATTTAATTCTACATATCCGGACCTAGAGGAATTTCGTCAAATTTTCGGTCTCTATTTTCCATTGTCCGGCTTGAAATTGTACCTCGCCGCCTGACCCTTGTCTTTACCAATAAAAGGAAAAGTTTAATGATCGTCCTTCCGCCAAATTTCTTCAATAATAAGAATAGCAATCATATACACTTATACTAGGAATATAAAGAAGGGACTCTCACTCTCGATCTCCCTATGAAAAAAACCCTAATCTTTAAAAATAAAATATTGATATAATGAGATGTTTCCCTAAAAATGATCTTTGAATGTAACCTAAAAAAAATCTGGGGTGACTTAACGCACAGCACACAACTTTCTCTTCTCTCGGTAATCGAAAGTCGTGTACTATGCTGTCACACCAGATTTTTTTGTGTCGAGACATATCCAGTTTCTCATGGCACCTTACTTACGGGTAGTTAACTATACTACTTGCATTTCATAAGTAAAAAGTAAAAAAGTGAAATTGATTCAAAATTTCCATAGGCTCTGTGTGTTATAAATGTTGACTGCTTGAAATAAACTATGGTTATTTTACAAAATTTTAATCTCATATTTGGAGATTTTATACACAATAGAGAATCCTAAATAAATACAAAATTTCTTAAGAATTGGAAATTAAAATTTTTTATGCCTAAAAAGTTCCAAAGGGGACCCCCTTTTGAATCGAAATTAACATCCAAATCCCTATAGGAAATTAACATTGTCCCTATGCGAAGATAAGGTGGAAAATGAATTTAAAAAGAGTAGAGAGAGACGATAATGTTTGCAAGTGAGAGAGAGACATATATGTTTTCTTTGAAACAATTAAAGACACAAATAAATTTACCAAAAAATTTTTGTGTTTGTGTTCCACAGCCCCCCTCTTTCTTTTCCCTTTGGGAAAGAGAAATTTGTAAACTGTGCTGGTCACACCAGATTTTTTGGCGAGATATATTTAGTTTCCCATAGCACCTTATTCATTAATTTAAATTTTTGTTTAAAAATTTGTTTTTTTTTAAAAATTTTAATCTATATTTTGACATTTTATACACAATATTAAAATCGTCAAATATTTCATAAGAATTGGAAAAAAATTTTAAATACGTAAAATGTTCCGTAGGGAGGGCCCCTTTTGAATATAAATATATAAAAAACACCATATAGAAAATTAACATTATACCTAAGAGAAAAGGGGGAAGAGAGAACGATAATGTTTGCAAGAGGGAAGAGAGAGATATATATGTTTTTTCCAAAGCAATTAAAGACACAAATAAATGGGAATTTAAATAATAATTGATTTTTAATCTAATAAAAAGAAAAAGATTTAAATTCCGTTACCATGGCAACCATTTCTATCTTTCCTATGAAGAACAAGAGTAAAGTGGTCTTCAGAAGATTTCAACGGCAAAATGAGAATATACATTTTAAAGAGCATCTAAAAAATAATTGATTTTTTGAATTTTAAAAAAAATCCTTGGAGGGGAATTTTGAGAAAATCGAAAAAAACTGAAAAAGTACATCAGTAAAGTACTAGTACTTTTTGGCCGATTTTGTTCAAAAGCTTATTTTGAGCGTGTGGGAAGGTACCTAAGTTAAATATAAAATTTCAATCCGGTAGCTCAATTCCTTCATGCTAAAAATCTGTCCACACATACAGACACACACACACACACATACACACACACACACACACAGACCAATTTGCGGGACCCACTTTTTTGGACTCAGGGGACCTCAAAACATGTATATCCATCAAAATCTCGACATCGAATTTTTGACATGATCGTAATACTTTCTCTCCTATATATTTCCATATATAGGCTAAGAGAAAGTAAAAAATGGGGAATTTAAATAATAATTGATTTTTAATCTAATAAAAAGAAAAAGATTTAAATTCCGTTACCATGGCAACCATTTCTATCTTTCCTATGAAGAACAAGAGTAAAGTGGTCTTCAGAAGATTTCAACAGCAAAATGAGAATATACATTTTAAAGAGCATCTAAAAAATAATTGATTTTTGAATTTTAAAAAAATCCTTGGAGGGAATTTTGAGAAAATCGAAAAAAACTGAAAAAGTACATCAGTAAAGTACTAGTACTTTTTGGCCGATTTTGTTCAAAAGCTTATTTTGAGCGTGTGGGAAGGTACCTAAGTTAAATATAAAATTTCAATCCGGTAGCTCAATTCCTTCATGCTAAAAATCTGTCCACACATACAGACACACACACACACATACATACATACATACACACACACAGACCAATTTGCGGGACCCACTTTTTGGACTCAGGGGACCTCAAAACATGTATATCCATCAAAATCTCGACATCGAATTTTTGACATGATGGCAATACTTTCTCTCCTATATATTTCATATATAGGCTAAGAGAAAGTAAAAAGTAAAAAAGTAAATTGATTCAAAATTTCCATAGGCTCTGTGTGTTATAAATGTTGACTGCTTGAAATAAACTATGGTTATTTTACAAAATTTTAATCTCATATTTGGAGATTTTATACACAATAGAGAATCCTAAATAAATACAAAATTTCTTAATAATTGGAAATTTTTTTTTTATGTGTAAAAAATTCCAAAGGGGACCGACCCCCTTTTGAATCGAAATTAACATCCAAATTCCATAGGGATTTAACATTGGCTCTATGGAAGAAAAATCTGTAAAATGAATTTGAAAAAAGTCAAAATCTGAAATACTACATCAGTAATGTGTACTTCAAAGTATTTTCACGAAAAATTTTACTCAAATACTTTTTAAAGAGCATCTAAAAAAATAGTTGATTTATGAATTTTAATCCAAGCCAATTTTGAGATAATCGAAAAAAAAACTAAAAAACTACTTCAGAAAAGTAGGCCTACTAGTACTTTTTGACAGATTTTGTTCAAAAGTTTATTTTAACTGTCCGGGATGGTGCCTAACTTAAATATAAAATTTCAATCTCCTAGCTCATTTCTTTCATGCTTAAAATTGTTACACTCTCACAGACCAATTTGTGGGACCCACTTCTTTGGAAAACATATACTGTATGCATATTCATCAGAATCTTGACATTGAATTTTTGACATTATCGCAATACTTTCTCACTATATATTACATATATAGCTAAGAGAAAGTAATAATTATATAATTAATATTTATTAATCTCAAACAGCCGAAAAAGATTATTTTAAATTTTACAAATAATCGGTAAGAGAAAATTGCGTGGTACCACCAAATTTTTATCAAAATTAATCTGCTTTTTTTCTTTTTATCTTATATAAAATTTCTTGTTAATTTAATTTAAGAGAAAATATTTATTTTTTCCTTTTCATTAATGATGATTTAAACCTGATTTGAATTTTATTATCATCCTTAAAAATTTTATTTCTATTAAATTTATAGCCATATAAGCAAACTATGGCATATTCAGGAGGATAATTTAATAAATAATGGGTGTTATTGCTATCAAATTTGGGAAGGCGAATCATAATTTATTGAAGGGGCTGGTAGACTGTTGGCCGCCAGGTAGAAGCAGCGCAGCAGCAGCCGGCTTGTTCCCATCAGGTAGAGAGAGAGAGAGAGAGAGAGAGAGAGAGAGGCTGTAGCTACCTGAAGAACCCAACTCGAGACACACCTGGGACCCCCGCCAATCACGGCTGAACGCACTGCCCAAGAACTGACAGCCGGTTGCTTTGAACGTGCCGAGTGTAGGTCGGTAGCCCTGCACGCAACCAAACTACATACACCCTTACTTGCTTGCTTGCTTGCCGACCGACATCTACATACTCACCTGACAACAAAAACAAGACATTGCGGGGTCGATTAGCCCTCTTGTTGTTGTTATTCGGCTCTTCTTTGTTCTCAGAAAAAATTCTAAGTAAAAATAGCCATCATGTATGTTGTTTGTGTGTGCTGTGTGGCCTTTGAGGGGGTTCATAATTTGGGTTAGTAAATAAATAGAATTGAACACGAGTTGAGGACCATTTTAAAAATCTAATTTTGAAAAACTTTCACATTTCAAAAAATATAATTTATTTTTATTTTTTATTTTATTTATAGCTGATTGTATAGTTTGTAGGTACAATGACAAATTAAAGAGAGTGCAGCTAAGCGTAATTCAGTTTATTTCCCTTTCAGAACTGACGTTTCGGTTCTGTTTAGGACCATCTTCAGAGCTTTTAACAGAACAATTCATAAAGGACTTATATAAAATACAAATTGAATAAATATTTAACCACTAGGAGTGTCATTATCAATTTATTCAATTTGTATTAATTTGATTGATTTTATATAAGTCCTTTATGAATTGTTCTGTTAATAGGTTCTGAAGTTGGTCCTAAACAGGATCCCGTAAAACGTCAACTCTGAGGGGTAAAATTTAAACAAAATAGCACTGTCTTTAATTTCTAAGTCAACTTACAAAAACAATAAATGAAAATAAATATATCTCGACACAAAAAATATGGTGTGACAAGCGCACAGAACTCAACATTCAATTACCGAAGCTAAGAGAAAGTTGTGATCTGTGCTGCCAGTCACACCAGATTTTTTTCTTGATTAGATCAACAGTTAACTTTGATCCCAAAGGAAGGGTCATGTTCCCTTTCCCCTTCCCCGCGGGCGTCCTTGACATGTTTAAAGGTGCCCAAATTCATTTAATTCAGAACAAATATTTGTTTGATGTTTGTATGATTTAAAAGGTGTATCATTATAATTTTATTCATTTAATTAGAGCTAAAGGTTTTTTAATAAGACTTTAACATCAACGGACCCTAAAAGGAAACAAGTCAAACCATTCCACAGAATAAAGAAACTAAAAAAAATGTTAATAAAAATTATGGTCTGTTAAAGAATTCTTTATCAGTTTTTGCAAAATTAAAAGTCCAACGTTTGAAAACAGCGAGGAGGATGGAAGTGGTGGGGAGTCAAGTCGCTCTGTACTCCCCTCGCAACTCGTCTCGAGTCTATTGAAAAATATACAGGCCCGAGTTGCGGAGTTGCGTGAGCCAAGATCAAGGAGAGGAGGCAATCAAATCCCCCCTCCCCATCAATCGCCGCTTTCGCTCTCTTTCTATTCATATCCATTGCTCAAAAATCTCTTTTCACCTTATAAATAAAGGATTATCTTGACTAACTCTAGAATTTTACTACCCTTTTTTTCGTAATTTTAATTTTGGTAAACTACTATGTTTTATCTGAGGTGAAAATCTTGAAAAACATAAATTAATTCTTAGAACAAATTGGAGGGAATTCTTCCTTGGGATAGAATAGACCTAAATGTCAAGAATGTCAGTCAGTCAGAGAGGCTGTTGCTGCTGCATCCATCTGTCCGTCTCATCTCCCTCTTAAGGAGATCAAAAGATCCATGTCCGCTCATGTCACAAAAACGGGAGCTCGCTCACCGATGACACATTTCATCATTGATATGATAAATAATAAACTTTCCATTTCGTTAAATGAATAATATATGTATAAAAAAAAAAAAAAAAAAAACTAGTAGCCCTCAAGGGAAGAGGCTAGAGACACGCTCGATTCATTGGCCACTATACAAGAACGGAGCAGTGAAAAATTTTGAGGTTTTTGCAGCGAAACTTATTTACGCTTAGAAGAACATTTTCAATAACAGACAACCCTTCAGAGCATTATGAAACATTGTGTTCCTTCGACTATGGTCGAGCTAGTTACCTACGTCCAAGTCCTTCCTGTAGACTTGGATTTTCTTGTACCCCCCGATAACAAGAACAAAACTTCGAAAATCAGTTCATAATTCAAAAATTCAATAGATGATCGACTCATCTTTGAAAATTATTTGAAAATCTTTTTCTTATCGTGAATGTAAATTTTGCGTATAAGTTTTACTTCTCAGCAAGAGCGGATCCAGAGGAGTTTCTCGGGGGAGGTTATCTGGTGTGACTGGTCGCACAACACACAATTTTTTCTTACTTTCGATAATTTAAAGGTGCATTCTGTACTTGTTTACCAGAATATATATACAAATCATATTTTTAAGTATTAATTTTTAAAATTTTGCATTGTAAATAAGATTTTATTCAAAAAAAAAATATTTTTCTCAAATCTCGGGGGATGGGATGGGAAGGGGTAATTACCCCCTTTTACCCTTCCTCCCATTGTATCCGCCCTTGGTGTAGAATGATAGCTAGTTTCGATTTTAATACAAATCTCAATCTCAGTCCCTCTTTTCCCGGTGAATTAGCTTAAGCGATATTTTTGGCGAAATTGAGATATGTATTAAAATCGAAACGATACCTTTTTTCAATTAAATATTGTGAATAATTTAATTACAAATGAGATTTTACGTTTATCGTAAGCAACAAAATCCCATAGGAGTAATTTTCGGGTTTTTTTAGATTCCTGTAAAATTTTGATTTGCCTCTTACGCTAATTGACCGGAATGAAATCAATATGGTGATTTAGGTCTATAATTTGTTACTAGTTGGTTTTTCAGACTTATTTGAAAACTTCTCCCCTCTCCTCGAATCGGAAAAATATCAATAAAAAGTTTTTTTTTTCCAACAATAAAATTAGCATATTAAAAAAAAATATTTTTACAAGATCAGTTGTTATGAATATTAATAAAAAAAAGAATCTAGGGAAAAAAAAATTAGCATGTATTTCAAGGTCTGACCCTTCCTCCCTCCCCTTTTGCTTGATTTATAATGCACTGTGGGAAATATGCCTATTTTTTTTTTTTCTAAATCCTATAAATTATCATTTTGAAAACGATCCTATTTTTTCTTCATTCTGCCCTGGATCCATTATGTCTAATGGATTTCTTTTTCTCTCTCTCATCTAAATTTCAACACCGTGAACAGAATCATTTTCCCAAGTGTTAAAAATCAATTTTGCAAAACGTTTAACATTCCTTAAATTCATAAGATATTAATGGACTCATGTTAAAGGTGATGATATTTTTTTAATTATTAAAAAACAAAATGAAACGTGCAAAGGTTTTAAAGATACGGGTATTATTTTAAAGCTTGAAATAAAGAAAAATTTATTTGACCTCTTCGGTTAATGAACCAAGAAATATTGCTGTCAATTCGTTGCTTATTAATCGTTGACTCCTTTCCAAAAACTTGTATTCTGGGTAAGATATTGGAATCTATTTTTCTTTTTTGAAAAGACAGGTCTATTTATTAAATAAAAAATATTATAAAGCCAATTGGAAGAAATTCAGCGAATAAAAGAATATAATTATAATATAAAAGAAAGAAAGTTGTGTACTGTGCGACCTGTCACACCAGATTTTTTTGACTTTGAAGGCATATCCGACCAACTGTTTGACTAATTCCAAAATTAATTTTTTGTAGAATTTAATTCTAAATCCTTTATTTAATCCTTTCGTTATATTTTTTTCATAAATGAATTTAATATACACATAAAAAAGAAGCTTAGCTTTTTTTTTTATAAAATATTATTTATTAAAAAATAATAATTTTTTAAAAGAATTTGGTTAAGATATTTATTTATTAGCTACTAGATTCCCTCATAATGGATCAAAGGGGATAGTCCAAATAATAAATATCAGACTTATAACGTAGAGCATGAAAGAGTTGTTAATTAAATCTTTCCGATTTGATATTTCCAAAAGATTCCTCCCCCCCTCCCTCCCCCCATAACCACGTGGCTGCCTGCCATCCAAGTGTCAAGCATTTAGTGACTGTGACGGGTAAACCGGTTCTTCTCACTCAGAGGATGCAAAACCGGGCCTTGCTGTTGCGTGTCGGTTCCAACCAAATACAAATTGGGAAATTGAAAAATCAGACCCGACGAGTCAATAAATTATTTTCAGAGAAAAAAAAAATAATAAATTGATTGGATTTTGTAAGATAAAAAAAAAAAAAAATTTGGAATTATTAAGTGGATAAGGAATTTTTTAGATTGTGAATTTTTTTTTATCTTTTGGTATTATATCAATTATTGTCTAACATTTAAAAGAGAATCAATCATCGAAGTGGAAGTAATTCAAATTTCAGTTCAAAATTTTGAACGAAAGTTTTGTTTTTATTTTGACTTTTTAAAGAAATGCGCAGCTCTTTTTTAAAATTATGTTTCAACAAAGCTCCAGTCTTCATCAGGTCTATATTATGCATATGATTAGATTTGCTCGCACGCTTATAGCACTGAGATGAAAAATCGGACATTGAGACGTCCCGAGGTTGCAGCATCTTCCCTGCGACGTCATATTGTCCGGTTTTTGGTCTGAGTGCTATGTGGGCACTGCTTTGCCGAGTGAAATTAGTGTTATCAGCAGATATTTAAAATAATTGTACGCTAATAAAGACCTGATGAAAAGAAAATCTTTGGTGAAAGGTTGTTATAAAAATATACTAACAAAGTGGTAAAGTCCGCCTTCGGCGAGCAAATGCAAAATTTTAAAGTTTCAAATTTCCCTCTCTAACTTAAATTTTAAATTTCCCTCTCCCGCTCCACTTCCTGTAACTCTAGCCAATCAGCGCCCTGATAGGCCCATACACACGGGGACAGGAAGTCAGCCGCTAGCGATTTATATTATTATAAAAAATATTTCACAAAACCATCAGAACAGTCATCAAATTGTTGTATACGAGTATATATATTGTATTAATATTATTTTTTTAATTTTCCCTTTCGACTGCTGAATCCATTTAGGTGTTATAGTATGCCTATAGAAATATATATATTTTCAATCGCAAGTACCAATGGCTACTGAGGGACGTTCCACACTCTGATTCCCCGAAGCCACCCATCTGAGTTTTCGCTATGCTTGTAATTGCTTAATTGCAACTATTGAGGTGACTGTTGCTCTTTCCCGTAGTTAGGCCCCAATTGCTTCTAAATTTTTTTAAATACATAACGAGGTTAGGGTCACATAATTTTGATTGCATTTACGATACAAATTTGTAGCAAGTTCTATTCTATGTTAATTCTAATCTTCCATCAATTGAGTCCTACATAGTTCAATTTCACCAGAAAAGGTGTTGAAGTGGAAGGAAAAAAATAGATTTATTTATTTTTCATTTATTTAGTCCACCAGGATTTATTTATTTATGCAAATACTTTGTTTTATTAATACGATTACATTTTAAATGAAGTGAAAATTATACACATCAATTTTATTTCTGTAAATATTAATATTTATTAGAATTGATCTTGACCTATCAAGAGACCTTTCTTTATATCAAAAAAGGCAAAAAAAATAAAAGTTAAATATTTCAATTTAATCGTAAAAAAATTTGCCAAGGTAAGAAGGGCGTTAGTGGCGATCGGATCCCACCACTGAGAGCTAGCGTTTGCGTTTGTCCAAGGGCAGGCAGGCAGGCGAGGTGCCCCAGCAAAAAGCCAAGAGAGACCTTCATTCGAAATGACTCAGCACCGCCGGCCCGTCCACCCACCTCACCACGGGCTTTTAATTACACACCAAACGCCTATTATTTTATTATTTTAATACCCCGATCAGAATACATGACTGACTTCTTCCAGATGACTATCTAATCTCTTCTACAACTAATGTGTTGCTGTGGCACGAGTGAACGAAGATAAAATGTAATTAATCCTACCTTTAAAAATCTGGAATGACCAAACGTTTCTTATTTATTAATAGCTAAAAAAAAAATATTTATAAGAAAAATTAATCAAAGTAAATGAAATATTTATTTATGTTTACTATGAGCAAGGATGGACACGAATGCGATTATTTTGAATTTAATTTCCTAAATCCGATCCGTTCCAGGATTTTGAATTTGATTTGAAATCCACCAAGCAAGAAGGATTTTGGATTTGGATTGAAATCCACCAAGCAAGAAGGATTTTGGATTTGGATTGAAATCCACCAAACAAGAAGGATTTTGGATTTGGATTGAAATCTACCAAGCAAGGTTTTTGATTTGGATTGAGATTCAAATTCTAGATTTAGGTTCTGAACTAAATTCTTTTCAATAGGGATTTAGTTTCTGGATTTCAAATCTTTAAAAAAAAATTTATTATTTTTCCTGGAAAAAAGGTCAAATTAAAAGAATTTGTTAAAGTGTTCTAAAAAAATCTTAATATCCGATCCAGGCTCTGGATTTAGATCTAGATCTAATTTTTGAAATTGGATTACTTGGCCCTGGATTTAATGGCTGATAAAGGGTCATATGCTGCTCCCGGAATTACACTCTAATCTCAACAATCAAGCAACCTTCTTATTAATTACCTTGTCATTGTTACGAAACAATCAATCAATATCAATAATATGCATTTTTTTTTTATTTCACACGAAGACTATATTAATTCCATAAATAATAAGAATTTCTAATAAATCAGGGATTAGGACCCTTCAAGGTCGGTTATATCAATTTTTATGCCAATACTAACTTTAGAATTCGGTCTAAAGCCCGAAATAAAACATTTTATTGTTAAACGAGTGAAAAAAAAAAAAAACAGGCACGAGGTGTTTGCATAACACAAAAGGATCTGGAGACTTTAACGAAAAGACGTAAAAGAAATTTTACTTCTAAATTTTATTTATTTATGTTAAATGGGTTCATAAAAACAAGAAGGGAGGAATAATAATAATAAAGCAAGCAAAGGGTTGTTGTCTGTCATAAAAGAATTTTTAAGGATTGGATCCGTTTTTAAAGTTAAATATTCGATTATCGGGCGAACAAAAGGAAATGAATGGAACGCGTGCCCTGAACCTTAATATGCACTTGTTTTCAAGACAAGAGTGGAAAAATGGACGGAGATAACAAAAGCTTTGAGAGAGAAACTGACCTCGGGTAACACATTGAGCTACTCGCTTTTATGGCAGCCAGCGCCTATTCATGAATGAATTTCGCCAAATATACACACGCGCTTACTGTGCAACGTAATTAATTGTTACATTATTATTATATGTATGTATTCAAACAAACTGTTTGACAAAACATTTAGCCTGGGAGAAAATTTATTCGTAGACATTTTATTCCTTTTTGGATTAGACAAAAAAATTTTGTATATTTTGAAGTATGTATCTTGTGAGAGTTAGCTCTAACTCTAAGCATTGCTTCTATTTTCTTTATGCTAGTTTTTTCATCAGGCTGAGCGATAGGCCAGATTGTTAACTCTCTCAGTACATTAAAATTTTCTCAACTTCAATGGAAAAGTCAAAAATATGAGAAATTGATTTAAATTTGGTAAAAAAAAAAAAAAAAATGTAGCTGGTTTTATTTCATTTTTACGACGTCGCGGCCCCATATGTGACCATCTTCAAGGCCAGGTTAATGTTTGTAACAAATATGGGCATACAAAATTGTAGAGAGTCACTCTCTGTCCATGGTATAAGAAAAATAAAATTTTGGGAATTAACATGGATGAGCGATATACAATTGTATGCCCAATATAACTTGGTGAGGATATATATTTATTTAACACGTTAACCTGACGCTGAAGATGAACCCTTATGTGACAGAAACGTCGGCCGTGGTTTTAATAAAAATGAAATAAAACTAGTTCAATTGCTACCAAATTTAATATACAGCCATATACGTCCTTCAAAATGATTTTATTTAATAAATTAGAGGGGTGGCAGGCATTTCTTCTCTTGCCCTCTATTTGCTACTTTTCTCTTAGTGAGTGTCCGGCTCGGCCTCTTCTTTCTGTCCTTAGAATCTTTAGGTTAAATATTAAGGCTATTTAAACGCCATTTGTTATTATTATTATCATTATTACTACTAGATAAGGAAAAAAGATAAAATTTTTAAATTTAATCTTATCTCTTAAAGAATTATTTAAAAACGCAATGAATGTTCTGTGTAAATAAAATTTTGAATTTCTCTTGAATTATTTATTATACAAATGCTGTGACTGGTCGCACCATATTTTTTTGTTTTTCGCACCATATTTTTTTGTGTCGACATATAATTAGTTTCCGGCTGTACGGTTTATTAGAATTTCAAGATGTAAAATTTACAAATGAAATAATCACTTTTTACCCCCAACCCCCCATAAATTTTTTACTCTTGTTATTTTTTATTTTTTTATATTAATTATAAATAATTTTATTTTTAAGGGCGAAAGAAAGTAGAAACTCCTTCCTTTGGCTCATTTTGAACATAAAAAGTAATTGTTATTATTCACTCTATTATAGTTAGGGGGATGTGATTTTTTTTTTTTTTTTTCTTTTTTTTTTAAACACTTACACTCACATTCACACACGCAATCACACAGTCTTTTCGGCAACTCAGGCCATTTGAGACTTTTACGATATCCGTTATAGAGATTAATATACATATTAGGGGTCCAGGCATTCTTATTTAAGCCATTTAGTATCCAAATGGCTTAAATAAAATCATCGGACTGCCTGGGGTCCGAACCCGCAACTTTTGGTATAAGAGGTTAGCACGCTAACCTCTACACCAAACCCCGAGGGCCCACAAATTTTTAATTAATATTTCGTATATATTGCAAAGGCCGTGGGTGTCTTCCCTGTTGTTGCAAGCCTTTTTGCCGTGTTTTTGTATGGCTACCATTTATAGGAAATTTTTTTTTTTAGTGTCCTCTTGATATAAAATTTTATAATTTTTGAAAACAGTGTTCTATTACAATTTTCTTTTTCAAGAAAGTTTAAAAAGTATAATTAACTACGATTATGAAGAGCAAGAAAGTTTTACAACTTGGTTGCATATTTTTTAATAAAATTATAATTCGAATGCTTTTTATTTCTCGAACCAATCTTATTAAAATACCATACATTCTCTAGTCCTAAAAATTAGAGAATCCTAAGAATTAGAGAATTAATTATTATTTTTTCAAAATTTCTTTTCAACTATCTGTTGATATATACTAAAACCTATACTTACTATTACGTGCCTCATGAAACATTTTTTTTTATTTATTTATTTTGAAACCAATTAATCACGGAATGAAAGTGAAAATGATCAGGATGAATTTGCATTTCGACCTACAAGGAGGCAATCAGCAACTGATTCAATCTACATCAAATACGACGAGTCATTGATACGAGAGTGTAAAAATATTCCGAAATCCATTAAATCACATAATAATAATAATAATAACGTAGGTGGTAGGAAATTTTTTTAATAGACAAATGGAATATCATTATGATAATAAGCGAGAAAGAGAAGATGATGGATGTGGAAGACGACGGAACTGATTATTATTAGATGGGATCTAATTTGATGAATAAAATCTAATGAATAAAATATAAAGATAAAATCTTAATGGCGAGAAGAAGAAGAAGAGGAAGAAGAGAGGGGGAGGGAGAGGGGGAGGGAAATTATCTTTATGAAAAATCAAGAAAGAATTGAAGTTAAGTATTGAGATGTTGAGAAAATTTAATCATATTAGCTATAAAAGTCAATAATAATTGATTTTTCTTATTATATAATCTAAACTCGATTATTATAATTAGATAATAACTCTTATTATTACTTTTAGAAAGCTTTAGTACTATACTTATTTTATAACAATTTTTACATTCTCTTACCTCTATATATATGTGAATATATAGAGAGAGAAAGTATTGGTTTCATGTCAAAAATTCGATGTCGAGATTTTGATGGATCTTCACGTTTTGAGGTCCCCTGAATCCAAAAAAGTGGTTTCGCGACATGGTCTGTCTGTGGGTGTGTGGGTGGGTAAGTGGGTGTGTGGGTGGGTGTGTGGGTGTGTGTGTGTTCAATTTTAAGCATTAAGGAATTGAGCTACGAGGTTGAAATTTTATATTTAAGTTAAACACCCTCCGGGACCGGAAAAATAAGCTTTTAATCAAAATCGGCCAAAGAGTACTAGTACTTTACTGATGTACTTTTTCAGTTTTTTTCGATTTTCTCAAAATTTGCTCCAACGATTTTTTTTTAAATCTATTTTGAACGCACCGCCATTTTTTTTTTTAACACTCACTTTTTTTTCATTCACATTCACACACATCCATACACACAGTCTTTTCGGCAACTTGGGCCACATAAGACTTTAAACAATAACCGCTATTAATGAATATATCTATTGGGGATCCAGGCATTCTTATATAAGCCATTTGGTATCCAAAATAAAATCATCGGACTGCGTGGATCCGAACCCAAGAAAATTATTATTATTATTATTACTATTCCAATCCAGTGCCTGCTTGAGGATTTGTTTACATTCATAGAATACAAAAATAACATAAATATTTCTCCATACATTTCCTATGAGAGAAATCGTAACTTTAGGAATTAATATCTCAAAAAATTGTAGGAATTTGGGGACCCGAGTATTTTTCCTGGACACTCAATAACGTCCTCTATAAGACTGAAAAAATTTCGTCATTCCAATGTAAATAAAAGTTGGTCAAACAGAGTGAGCTAGTCGACGGACAGACAGACAGACAGACAGTCCGCTATTATTATATATAGATTATTGGAGTATTGGAAAAAAATGAGAAAAAAATATAAATAATTTATAATTTTTTTTTTAATTTTTAAATTTGTCTTTTTCGGCACCTAAGGCTATTTAGACCTCATCCCTTTTTATTTCAAATGATTGATAGCCAATTCAAAAGAAATAAATTTTTCTCGCTTGGGACCAAGGGCGGATACAAGGGGGGGGGTAAAGGGGGTAATTACCCCCCCCCCCCGAGATTCGAAAAAAATACCTTTTTTTCGCAAAAAAATTTATTTTTAATATAAAATTTTTAAAATTAGTACTTAAAAATTTGATGTGTATTTATATTCTGGCAAACAAGTACAGAATGCGCTTTTAAATTACCGAAATTAAAAAAAAATAGTGTGCTGTGCGACGAGTCACACCATATTACCCCCCCCCCCCCCGAGAAACACCTCTGGATCCGCCCTTGCTTGGGACGGGAAGCGAACCCGAAACTCCAAGCCACCAGAAGCTAATGTCTTCTCTCTGAGCCACGGAACACGGGGTAATTTATAATTTAAATACAAGTATTACTGAAAAAAAATTTAAAAAAAAAAACCGAATTCGGTTTTTCGGAAAAATCTCATTTTCTCGGTTTTTGAAAATTAGCCAAAAAACCGGTATACCGGTTTCGGTTTCCACCGGTGTCCAAACCCTAATTGTACCCTACTGTCAAATAATGGGTCCATTTCTCCTGATGACTAAATTTGCTCTCCAAAGTGAGTTCATAGAAGTGAACTTCTGTATATCCGAATGTCGTGCTGTGGTCTAGTGGTTGGGGCACTCTGAGTACCAATCGGAGGATCCGTGGTACGGAAACTCCCGGCGGCACACCCTTATTTTTTCGGATATGAATTAATAAATATTTAATTGTAGAAATATTAAGTTTCAACTCAATCGGAAGTGATTTTCTGGTACATTAGAAAAATCGAATTTTTTTTTAACTTTGGACACCCCTATTACAATTTTTACCATCTCTGAATGCAAAAAAACATTATTATTATTATTATTTTGAAATTCCTATCGGGATCCCCGTTTATTTACCCGAAGTGTGCACTGGATCATCGGTCCGTTTTATTATTTCTAGAACTAAATACAACGAGAGAACAATTCAAAGTTTCTATCTCTCTCTCTTTGGTTAAAGATGTTTTATTTAATGTTATTTCAGAAAGCAATGCTGCTGCTGTGTGTGTGTGGAGATCTAAAACTTCCTTCTCAATTCAATGAAAATTGAAAAATATTACCACTACTAGTTGTCTAGTCCGCCTTTGGCGGTCGGTCCATTGACAGAGAGTAAAGCCTGCAATAACATTGCTTGGGATACACATACATGCTAAAGAAAATATAATTACGTCATGTGAATGTGTTTTTAGTACCTTTTAGAACAACTACCTGTCTATTTCCTTTCTCAGGAAGAGGCTAATTTATTATTATTATATATTAGGTTTGTTCGTTTATGGATGCCATTGGCGTAAAAACGTTGTTTGATTATAACAAGTGGTCAGCTTCCTCTTAGTTTGATTCTAGCCCTGGGTAATTTCCCAAGTGTTTCATTCAAAATTGGGCATCCATGGGCAAGTTAGAGATCTAAAAAGTTGTAATTCTAAGTACCTAATGTTTCTTTCAAGCAAGTGGGCGTAGCCTGGGAAGCACTTGCAAGCTTCCCGGCGTTTGGATTTTCTCGTTTTGGATGCCAGTGAACGCCCAAACTATTTCAGATTTTTCAAATTCATTTTCCGGCTCTTCCTTCCATAGAGCCCATTTTAAATCGCTTTTTTTTTACTTATGAAGTGGTCAATTTAATTAAGGCCTGTTTATTAAAGCTTTTGTGGTTTGAATTATTATTATTAAAGGCATGAACATAACTATGGGGATGCTGGGGAGGAAAGGCCCCCTTGCCCCCCTTTGCTCCCTGCCCCGAGAAAATATGGGACTTTCCAGGCCCCCTGAGGATAGCTGGTCCCATGGTCCCCCACCCCTAGCCAAATTCTCTAGTTACGCCTATGATTAGGGGATTTTAATTATAGACCACATTTTTGTTATTAATTATTTATCCAAATGGCTTAAATAATATCATCGGACTGCCTGGAGTCCGAACCCGCGACTCTTACTGTGTCGGGTTCTCTCATCATAATATTATTATTTATGTTTATGTTATTGTATGTTATGTTTTTATATATTGTTCTTAAATATATGTTTGTTTTCTGTTAAGACGTTCCTCATTGCTCTCTCCTTATACTAAGTTAATAGGAAACGTCACATGGTGTCAGGTGTTAATAATTATTCTCAAGATGCCTAAAACAATCAACAATAATAACAGTAATAATGAAAAAAAGGAGGATGGTGGAAATAGTGGAAATAAGGTAAGAACTTCCACTTCTATGCCCCAGTTTTCATTTAAATCAGAAGATTGGTCTAAATGGCGACGAAATTGGGATCGATTTAGACTAATTTCGAAAATGAATTTAGAAGATGAGGAAACTCAGATAGCTTTTTTTGATTTTAAATATGGGCGCTGATAAGGCAGATGACATTTTGGAATCTATTAAATTGAATTCTCAACAATCAAAGAATTATAATTTAGTAATTGAACGATTTGAAAGTTATTTTTCAAGGATTGAAAACCCTATTTATAATAGAATTAATTTGAGGGATCGTTT
>JAKCPI010026661.1:0-15239 GCA_023213315.1 Euborellia annulipes | reverse complement strand
GGATTTAATAATAATCAAAAAATGCGACTTGTACTCTGTCGAACCGAAAAGAGTCAAACGACCAGAGCAGAGCAGACCAAATGTCATTCAGAAGCAATTAAGAACCTTTTTTTTGTGAACTCTCATTAAAACCCACGCTCAACTTTTCTCTCTCTATAGCATGTTATGAAATATTCATTTTAGGGGGGGGTGCAAATGTGACCGGGTGGAGGTTGCGAGGGAGGGGGAGAGATTGACAACCTCAGACATTAACATATATTTTTTTTTTACGTAGGTCGCTCGCTGATTAGCCCTGGTTGGGAGGTAATCTAACACCACAATTACCATGATTAATCACTTTTTATTTCAATTTAAATGAATATAATGTCCCCCCCCTCCCCTTTGATATTGATGGTATCTCATCTATCCAATTCACCGAATGACGCTTTTTTTTACAGGACGGACTTCTTCTCCAACTAAATATAGACTGGCATTTGCGACATTTTTATTTTAGCCTGATTAGCTTCTATGACCTAAAAAGTAGAGGGAATAAAAAAAGACAATATGTCAAAAGATAATTGCTCTAGGTATTTTTTTTTTTTTTTTTAGATAAGCGAAATCGAAAACATAAATAATAAAAAAAATAGTTAATTCTTTATTCAAATGATGACGGCATGGTTTTCCTATTTGCGTGGGTTTCTAGTCCCGGAGGCATCTTTTGTTATGTTGTTACATGTTATATATTCCTAGACATGAAATTAATTATGCGCATTTTAGTAAAAAAAGAAATTTGTCATTATTATTATTTTTTTTTTTTTTATATATTAATAAATATATATATCCAAGGGCATTTGGGGTTCTTTATTATTGATATTGATGATAATTGAAAGAGGTGAGAAAAAAGAAAATGAAGAGAAAGAATGACATTTTTGGTTGCAATTGACATTCTTATTTAGAAGAGAGGGAGAGACAGTGGCGAGGGGAGGGTAATGGAGCTGACATTTAGTTCCAGATTCAAATTAATATTATGATTTTTAACGAAACTTTTTAGTTTAATCCAGTAAATTACAATCAAACACATAAACGAGTAGATCTATTCTTGGACCGCTGAAGAGGGTGTTATATTCAAGAAGACAAAACAATTTTTAAAAAATTATCTTGATTTATTTTCAGAGTATTTTGGCTTGGCTGACAAGTATGCGCAATTGGACTTATTTCGGCTACAAAATGCCGTCATCAGAGCCAGGAACTGCAATTAAAAGAAAAATTGGGTGATTCATAATGTGTATTTCAACAGTTTAGTTAAGAGGTAAAACTGAATTATTTATGTATATATATATATATATATATATATATTGAGAATGTTTAATTCTGGATTTTTGTTACAAAAAACCATGAAAAATGAAAAGAATTTATGTCATGTTGATTTATTTAATTTAAAAAATTGTAATTCTATTCTTGTAATTGCAATTCCTGGCTCTGATGACGGCATTTTGTAGCCGAAACAAGTCCAATTGCGCATACTTGTCAGCCAAGCCAAAATACTCTGAAAATAAATCAAGATAATTTTTTACTTTCTCTTACCTATGTATATATGTTAATATATAGAGAGAGAAAGTATTGGATTCATGTCAAAAATTCGATGTCGAGATTTTGATGGATCTTCACGTTTTGAGGTCCCCTGAATCCAAAAAAGTGGTTTTCGCGACATGGTCTGTCTGTGGGTGGGTGGGTGGGTGTGTGTTCAATTTTAAGGATGAAGGAATTGAGCTACGAGGTTGAAATTTTATATTTAAGTTAAACACCCCCGGGACCGGAAAAATAAGCTTTTAATCAAAATCGGCCAAAGAGTACTACTGATGTACTTTTTCAGTTTTTTTCGTTTTTCTCAAAATTTGCTCCAACGATTTTTTTTTTAAATTCAAAAATCAATTATTTTTTAGATGTTCTTTAAAATGTATATTCTCATTTTGCAATTGAAATCTTCTGAAGACCACTTTACTCTTGTATTTCATAGGGAAGATAGGAGAAATGTTTGCCATGGTAACAAAATATAAATATTTTCCCATACTTATAAATTTTACATCTGAATTCAAATGTTCCGTACTGTCGGGAACTAAATATATGTCGACACAAAAAATCTGGTGTGACATGCACAGAACACAACTTTCGATTACCGAAGGTAAGAGAAAGTTGTGTGCTGTGCGCCAGTCACACCAGATTTTTAAAAAATTGTTTTGTCTTCTTGAATATAACACCCTCTTCAGCGGTCCAAGAATAGATCTACTCGTTTATGTGTTTGATTAATATTATGATTAAAACATTAACCTAGCCCCTGGGCCATAGCCCAGGTGGTAGAGTTTCTGCCTCTTGTGCTTAAGGTCAGGTGTTCGCATCTCGTCTCAAACAACAAAAATTTATATCAATTGAAATGACTACCAATCATTTGAAATAAATAGATCGCCTCCTATCCCAAAAAAAAAAACCTTAAATAAAAACAAATGAAAATACTAATATTTTTTCTATCCTAAGAGGGGTGCTCTGCCTTCTCCCCCCCTCCCCCCACACTCCGAACCTCAAGTGTATTTAGGCATTTATTAAATTAGATTTAAATTTTAATAATGTTTATTTATGACATGCCAAGGGAGGATAAGGTTTTCCAAACCAAGGATTTCGAAAAGTTACAGTGGGCGCCACAAGTGCCTGATATGTTCAAGAAGGAGCCATGAGCTTAGTTAACCAAATCAATATTTTTAAAACAAATAAATCACCTTTTTTTAATGCAACTGAAAGGTAAAAGTACTTTTAAGATAACACTTCAGAAAGCTAAGCATTTTGGGTGCCTAAGCACAAAGTTCTACTTTCGAGCAGATCAGGCACTTGTGGCGCCTACTGTACAGTATATTATTTTTCACTCTCGATTTTATCCGCGACTGAGAGAAGAAATAAGACCACCATTTATACCGTGGTAGAGGAAGAAATACCAGCCTTAGCTCGGGTAAGTCCTGGTCCCCATCCCCTCACAAGACGTGAGCCCTGAGTAAGATTTAAAAAAGTAAAAAGGTATTAAATAATTTTTAAGAAATATATTCTTGATATTTATGCAAAGTTTATTGACGTACATAAAAAATCTGGTGTGAGTGATACAGCATATAACTTTCTCTGACCTCTGGTAAGAGAAAGTTGCCTTCTGCGCTTGTCACACCAAATTTTTTTGTGTCGACATATATTTAGTTTCGGTCGATATATTAAAATTCAAGATGTAAAATTTATAAGCTTAGAAAAATATTTATATTTTGTTACCATTTCTTTTATCTTTCCTATGAAGTACAAGAGTAAGGTGTGCTTCAAAAAGATTTCAAGGGCAATATGAGAATACACATTTAAAAAAAAACTGAAAATGTACAACAGTAAAGAACTAGTACTTTTTGGCTGATTGTGTTCAAATGCTCCGTGTCACATGCCAGGGGGTGCCTCGTAACACAATTCGCTCAAAGATAGTCTCGAAATTTTTTTTTTTTTTTAATTATTTCTTGTAAATTTTTCAAAATGAATAAATTAGAGAAACCCACTCACTCGACTCTGCCCGTCCGTGTAACCGATAAGATAAAACAAATGGGACGCCCTTAATCATTGGACGTGTACTCGTATCTGTCTCTGTCCAATTTTGTAAATTTTTTTTTCTTTTTAATATAAATTGATTTTATTTATTTATCCGTGTCTGTTAAATAAACAAATGAAATGAGATTTTTTAAAGTCGTCTATATTAACGTAAAATTTATTATTTTAATTATACTAGTTTTTTTTTCTTAATTTGTACTGTGTGAAGGGAGAGTAATTGACGTCATTTATTCAAAATAATAATAGGCTAACGTAAGATTATAAAATACTGATTAGCTCTTTGGTTAAAATAAAAGTCTGAAATTTAACTTTTTTTTTGTATTTTCCGGCTATTAGATAATTAGAATGTCAGCATTCGATAGGCGAGGGTTATTTAAGTACGGTAGCAAAGTACCCAAAAGAATCAATAATTAACTGTTAATTTTTTTGAAATCTGAGCGATTCCAAATCAAATGAGATAAATAAAAAAAATCTGGTGTGACTGGCGCACAGCACACAACTTTCTCTTACCTTCGGTAATCGAAAGTTGTGTACTGTGCTTGTCACACCAGATTTTTTGTGTCGACATGTATTTAGTTTCCGACAGTAGGGTACAATTGAATTCAAGATGTAAAATTTATAAGTATGAGAAAATATTTATATTTTGATACCATGGCAACCATTTCTCCTATCTTTTCTATGGAGTACAAGAGTAAAGTGGTCTTCAGAAGATTTCAATCACAAAATGAGAATATACATTTTATAGAGAATCTAAAAAAATAATTGATTTTTGAATTTAAAAAAAAATCCTTGGAGCAAATTTTGAGAAAATCGAAAAAAAACTGAAAAAGTGAATCAGTAAAGTTCTAGTACTTTTTGGTCGATTTTGTTCAAAAGCTTCGTGTCACGTCCCATGGGGGTGCCTAACTTAAATATAAAATTTCAACCTCCTGGCTCTTTTCGTTCTTGAGATATTTTGTTCACAGACACACACACACAGACAGACCATGTCGCGAAAACCACTTTTTTGGATTCAGGGGACCTCAAAACGTGTATATCCATCAAAATCTCGACATCGAATTTTTGACATGAATCCAATACTTTCTCTCTCTATATATTAACATATATATAGAGGTAAGAGAAAGTAAAAAAACTCAATATTTTTATAATTCAATTAAAATATCAATAGCCCTCGGGCCTTGGTGTAGCTGCCGAAGGTTCGTATCCCAGGCAGTCCGATGATTTATTTTATTTAAGCCATTTGGTATCCAAATGGCTTAAATAAATATGCCTGGACCCCCATACATATCTTATTAAAAATACGAGTAGTATAAAGTTTTATATGGCCTGAGTTGCCGAAGACTGTGTATATGTGTGTGAATGTGAGTGTGAATGGGGAAAAAGTGTGAGTGTTAAAAAAAATATCAATACACAACTACTCACAAAAATCTACTCAAAGGTAGATTCATATATTTTATTTAAAAATTAGATTTATAGTCAGGACAAGAGAATGCCAGCCAAACAGGAGAGCCTCTATCAAATAAAAATCTCTATCCAGAAGACGTTTCGGCTGTAATTACATAAAGCCATCATCAGTTCTTATTGATTGCCAATATTCTCATAATAACTGATGATGGCATTATGTAATTAAAGTCGAAACGTCTTCTGGATTGGGATTTTTATTTGTTAGAGGCTCTCCTGTTTGGCTGACATTCTCTCTTCCTGCCTATAAATCTAATCATTGAACAGCCACTTCTCTCATCGACATCTTTATTTAGAAATGACAAAAAATGGTAACAACTTTTTCGCCAACACAATATAAATTTTTGCGTTCGTAACCGAGCTCAATGATGCACTGTATTTTTTCTGAAGTATAGTAAAAAATCTGTATTATATTTATTGAAACTGCACGGGAAATAAATTTAGATTTATCGCAATGTCACTAAAATCACAGCGCGGTTTCGCATGCCACACTTAGAAAGAACTATGGAATTAATGTAGGTTGATTATATTTTATTCACTCAAAAATCGAGAATTCAAAAAGGGAAGGAAGGCTGGAAAGGAGCTTTGAAGTAGACAAGAAAATGTGCACCGTTTAAAGTTTACAAAACAATAATAAAAATTTATTTTTTCAAAATATTTTTACAAAATAACAGGTAATGTAAATACCCAAAATATACAAACATTAATAACAAGTCTCATATAAAACAAGGTAAAATTTAAATTATAAAATGTCAAACACTACAGCTGGAAAGATGATAACAACTCTATATCCAAAAAGCAACATAACTGTATTGACAAAGATCAAAAACATACTCCTTTTAAAAAGGCATCTGCATTTTATATTTGTATAAATATATATAATATATACATGATTTTCTAATCAAAATCTAATCTCCTGTATGAGAGAAATTAAACCAATTTGATTGGAATGTTTAATTTGGTGATTAAATACCTGGTGATGTGAATCTCGGGCGGCGTCAGCCGGAAGCCACGTTGCCTGTGGCCACCACGGAAGTCCGGTGTTCGAATCCCGGCGCACCTCCACGCTCCATGCTCCATGCATGCACGCCAAGCATGGCTCAGCGCCCTTCCTTCCTCTGGGGACACAACCTTCCCTCCCAACAGGACGGTAAAGGCCCATCCTGGACTCCTCCCAACAGCATCCAGGACCACGACCCTGTATCCTCATACGGAGATCGGAGTTTGTTAACAAAAATTGAAAAATTATTAGAAGAGACTTGAATGCTTGGTGATTTTATAGCATCACAGGAAGTGCAAATAATAATGAAATTTAATAATTTAATTTTTTTATTTTGTTTAAAGGAGGAAGATGTTTAAGTCATAGGAAATTGAAAATTTTAGGTTAGGAAATTCAGCAGAGGTGTATTTACGAAGAGGCGGACAAGGCGCAGGCTTGGGGCGGCAAAATTTCAAAAAAAAAAAAAAACTACTTATTTATAGGTCTATAGTAACTTAAATTGTTTTTGAATATTCGTTAAAAAACTAAAGGAATACAGTCTTTTTTACTTTCTCTTATCCTATATATTTAACAAAAAAATAAAAGAATAATTTTTATGTTTCTCAGAGTTGTGGTAATTGAAGAGGGTGGAGGCAAAAGTGGCAAAAGTCTCCTGCCTAGAGGCGGCAAATGCCTAAATTTGCCTCTGAAATTCAGCGAGTAGAGCACAAGAAAATTGTTTATATCAATTGGATATAAATATATCATAATTATGAAAGTCTGTATGGCCTCAAACGCTGAAAAGACAAAAAAGAGACTCTAGACTGAGAGGTTAAAGATAGTTTCAAATGTCAATATTCATTAGCAGTGAAATCTTGTCTTGATTTCGCATTCCTTCATAATGTCAATATTCATATCCTCAAAAGTCTAGGGGACTGGGTTCGAAACTCAGTTAGTCCGATTAATTCAATTTAAACCCGTTGGTTACCATTTTATATAAATAACTGTGTCTGATTCACATGTATCACCACAGTTAACGCGAAATCAAATATTTTTATTTAACAATAAAAATGTAAAATAATAATTTTTGTAAGTAAATCCTAAGATATTAAACTACAACTTTCCATACGATTTATTGTAATGGAATAAGAAAATAATTCAAGTAAACTTATAAATTTACAGTTGTTAGTTACTGTTACATTTTTCTTAATCATGTCTGAAATGAAAACAATAAAAATTGGATTGGATTTTTGCTTTTCATATAGAAAATTTCTTAAAAGTCATCTTTCCCAATCAAGAAAAAAGAAATCCTTTTTCGGGGTGTCTCTTTAATAAAGGAAAAAATTATATGACGAAAAAAAAAAGAAACAGGGGAAAACTAATTAATCTAAAAGCCTAAAAGACCCTCCTCATAAATGAGAGGTAAAAACAAGAAAAATATTTTTTTACAAAACTTATTCATTGTAATGATTAAAAGAATAATTAAATTGATTATTAACAAGAGTATATTTGTACAGTGAGGGACAATATTAAGTCCCACCATGCGTTTTCTGCTTGTGATTATTCCATTGTTTTTATAAAAGAAAATGAAAATATTTATTGGAAATTTTCCAGGTTTGAACCATGAAAGTTTCCATTTAAAAATATATAATATTTTTTTAAAAACAATGAAATAATCACAAGTAGAAAACGCAGGGGTAGGACTTAATATTGACCCTCACTGTACTTTGAAAAAAATTAATTAAAATAAATGGCGTCAGATGCCGAAAAAACACCTTAACTAAAATGTGGGTTTGTAGCTATTCCTGGATATATCATTCAAAAAATGCCATCAGTTTTACTTCATCAGCTCTAGTTTTAGAAATATAGAAAAAGTTATATTTTAATAGAAAATGTGCTCTAAAGCGGCTCTTATTTTGAATATTTTAGATTTTTTTAAGGCACAACTCCTTAAAAATATGCAGCAGATAATTGAAATATTAATACATAAAAAATTCAAGTTTCAGGTCGCCATTTGTAACTATGTATTGTAAAAATGTATGAAATAAAATGTAAATCCCAAAATGACCTCAGTAGCGGAAAGCGTTTAAAAAACGAAATTATAAACAAAACACTTATCAAAGACAAAATTCAGCCAAATACCCAAGAATAGATCTAACTTTTAAGCAAAACACCATATTTATTCTAAATTCCTTTTATTTGTAATTGAGTTTGATAACTATTTTGTTTATAATTTCGTTAATAATTTGCACGAATGAATGATTTTTAGAAAGTTTCAAGAACTACAAATAAATAGTTTTTGATTTCAGGTGTGGCGAAAATTCTATTAGGGATGTGCAATGGGTGGAGATAGGCGGAAACGCCCAAGGATCGCCCGTGAATGTGTGAGATAGTGTGTGAGTGTGTGTGTGTATTAGGGATGTCCGAAGTTAAGAAAAAATGAAAAAATTCAATTTTTCTAAATTCTTAGCCATTAAACCAGCACCGATTGGGCTGAATTTTAATATTTCTATATATTTCAACTCTCGGCATATTTTTAAGGGATAACACCCTGAATAAAATCTAAAAATTCAAAACAAGAGCCGCTTTAGAGCACATTTTCTATTAATTTTAAACTGGTAACCGTTGGCTCTAGTTGAAACATTATGATTTAATAGGAGAATTAAATTCACAAGGTTTTCTGTTTCAATAATTTATTAATTTGATATTAACACTTTATACGTATTTCGACACCATATGTGTCATCTTCAGAAGCGAATTACATACTGTACGTAATTCGCTTCTGAAGATGACACATTATGGTGTCGAAATACGTATAAAGTGTTAATATCAAATTAATAAATTATTGAAACAGAAAACCTTGTGAATTTAATTCTCCTATTAACACATTTTCTATTAAAATTAATTTAATCTCCATCTCTAAAACTAGAACTGATGTCATTTTTAGAATCAGAGCTACCCAAATATCCAGGAATAGCTCGAAATTTCAATGCACCAAAAAAAACATTTTGTTGGCTTGTATAATTGGGAACAAAGATCAAAATAAACACAAAATTCTCTCCAATGCATCCTTTCTAGGCCAAAAAACTGATAAGTTGTTTCAATTAATAAAAAAAATATATTATTTGCAAAGTATTTTTCCAAAAAGTGATGACTGGCATCTGTTGAAAAAAAAATCTGGGGACGCCACACACAACTTTCTCTTACCTCGGTAATCGAAAGTTGTGTACTGTGCTTGTCACACCAGATTTTTTGTGTCTACATATATTTAGTTCCCGACAGTACGGATCATATGAATTCAGATGTAAAATTTATAAGTATGGGAAAATATTTATATTTTGTTACTATGGCAACCATTTCTCCTATCTTCCCTATGAAATACAAGAGTAAAGTGGTCTTCAGAAGATTTCAATTGCAAAATGAGAATATACATTTGAAAGAGCATCTGAAAAATAATTGATTTTTGAATTTTAAAAAAAATCGTTGGAGCAAATTTTGAGAAAATCGAAAAAAACTGAAAAAGTGCATCAGTAAAGTACTAGTAATCTTTGGCCGATTTTGATCAAAAGCTTATTTTTCCGGTCCCGGGGGTGTTTAACTTAAATATAAAATTTCAGCCTCATAGCTCAATTCCTTCATCCTTAAAATTGAACACACACCCACCCACCCACCCACCCACAGACAGACCATGTCGCGAAAACCACTTTTTTGGATTCAGGGGACCTCAAAACGTGAAGATCCATCAAAATCTCGACATCGAATTTTTGACATGAAACCAATACTTTCTCTCTATATATATATTACATATATACATAGGTAAGAGAAAGTAAAAAACGTAAATATTAATTGAAAAATTAATAAGTGAAACAAGAGAGAGAAAGAAACATTTATTTAATTCATAACAATTAATAACAATTTGTTATCTTGATAACTTCATTAGTTCATAAATAATTTATAAACAGATACTTAATTTAGAATTGCATAATTATTAAATAAATAAATAAATACGAGATTTCATAATCCCCCTAAAGCTTAATTAATTAGCATAGCTTAAAGGAAAGTAATAAGTAAGTTCTTTCATCATTGGAAAGGCAATCAAGTCCATCTCTGAAGAGGATAGAATGGAAGAAAATTAAGCATTTTTAGAAGAAATCAAGGTCAGTAAATAAAAATTAATTACTAATTTAGCCTTCATGATAATAAATATTAATTATTAATCTTTTTTGTTTATGATATATTGAAGGTGGTTTAATAAAAAAATCTGGTGTGATAGTTGCACAGCACACAACTTTCTCTTACCTTCGGTAATCGAAAGGTGTGTTCTGAGCTTGTCACACCAGATTTTTTTGTGTCGAGATTTATTAAGTTTCCACCGATATATTTAAATTCAAGATGTAAAATTTATAAATATGGGAAAATATTTATATTTTGTTACCATGGCATTTCCCCTATGAAGTCAAGAGTAAAGTGGGCTTCAAACAATTTTGAGAGCAAAATAAGAATATACATTTGAAAGAGCATCTAAAAAATGATTGATTTATGAATTTCAATCAAAATTGTTAGAGCGAATTTTGAGAAAAACTGAAAAAGTACATCAGTAAAGTACTAGTACTCTTTGGCCGATTTTGTTCAAAAGCTTCGTGTCAAGTCCTATGGGGCTGCCTAACTTAAATATAAAATTTCAACCTCTTAGCTCTTTTCATTCTTGAAATATTTTGTTCACAGACACAGAGACCCACGGGCACACAGACAGACCATGTCGCAAAATCCACTTTTATTGATTCAGGGACCTCAAAGCGTGTATATCCATCAAAATCTCAACATCAAATCTAATACTTTCTCTCTATAAATTAACCTATATAGAGGTTTAAGTAAAAAGACGAATCGAAAAAATGAAAATAAGAGAAGAGAAATAGAAAATTTGTATTGTACAGTCGGCGCTACAAGTGCCTGATGGCGTCGAGAGCGGAGTCTTGAGCTTAGTCATAGGTAATCGAAAGTTGTGTTCTGTTCTTGTCACACCAGATTTTTTGTGTCGAAATATATTTAGTTTCCGCCAATACATTAGAAATTTAAGATGTCAAAATTATAAACATGGGAAAATATTTATATTTTGTTACCATGGCAACCATTTCTCCTATCTTTCCTATGAAGCACAGGAGTAAAGTGTACTTCAAACAATTTTAAGGGCAAAACGAGAATATACATTTGAAAGAGCATCTAAAAAATAATTGATTTTTGAATTTTAATCAAAATCGTTAGAGCGAATTTTGAGAAAATCGAAAAAAACTGAAAAAGTACATCAGTAAAGTACTAGTACTCTTTGGGCGATTTTGATTAAAAGCTTATTTTTCCGGTCCCGGGGGGTGTTTAGCTTAAATATAAAATTTCAACCTCATAGCTCAATTCCTTCATGCTTAAAATTGAACACACACACACACACACACACACACACACACACACACACACACGACAGACCATGTCGCGAAAACCACTTTTTGGATTCAGGGGACCTCAAAACGTGAAGATCCATCAAAATCTCGACATCGAATTTTTGACATGAATCCAATACTTTCTCTCTATATATATATTACATATATACATAGGTAAGAGAAAGTAAACAAAATGGTAAAATTATTTTACTATTTTTGCGAAAATTAAAAAAAATTCGACATTTTAGCTCTGAGAGAGGAAAAGAGGCTGGTTTTTTTGTCACCCGTCTTCCAAACTATTTATATTTATTAAATTGATTTAGTGAAGCAATGCCAAAGTGCTGGTGAATTTCGGATGGGTGATCCCCTTATAGAGAGAAACATGGTGTTAAAATTGTAGATAGAAATTACAAAAAATATTTTATATTGGAGTCGGGAGGAATATTTTATATTCTTTAAAATTTATTCATTTGGAAGGGAGGAGGGGGAACTTTTCAACCCCCTCCAACTGGCTACTACCCTGGATGCAGTTATCTAGTTCGGAAGATGGACTTAATCAAAACCGAAGAGTATAATAAAAAAATAAGTCTTCAGGAAAAAATTCAGATAGTAGCCAAGGAAATAATAAATAAATAAAAACTAGCAGGTGTATATTTAAAACTCTTGCCCATTTTTGTCGCCAGCTCTCGGACTAATCGTATTCATATATAAATTGATAAATAAATGAGACATGATCATAACTAAGTTATACTAGGACATACTAATTAATTTACATACATAAATAGCAAGAGCATTATCTATTGAATGTAATTACATGTTGGTTTGAAATAAATTTGACCCATTACCTCCTCCTTTAAACCTCTTTTTTTAGCTCTAACAGTCCGACAGTACACCTCAGCAAAAATTCTCCAAAGGTAAGAAAAGAAACTTTAAATTATATTCAATTTGAGATTCTATTTTTGATTTGCAAATTACAAACCACAATCAAAATCTTTATTATTAGAAAGATAACTATTGATAAAATTTCAATTCATAACACTAATTTCGACAATTTTTATCTAAAGTCACGCACAGCCTCTTTTCCCATCATCCCTCCTCCTTCCTAATTTCAATCAAGTTCTACTTGTTACATATACAGACAATAACGTCCAAAAAGTGGCTACCTGAGAAGAAATTTATTCTTAAATCTTGCTTTGAACATTTCCAGTTTCTTAAACTCTGGATCCCCGAATCAAGTTACCCCCCCCCGCCTCCCTCCCCTCACGTCGGCTTCTCTTTAAAACCACATTTCATATTTTTAAATAATTTTCTCTTTTCACGGTCTTGCTAATCCGCCTGACACGGTAGGCAGAAATCCAAGTTCGATTTCTTGGCCCATTGTTTCTCATTAGAAATGGCAAAAAATAAAACACAAGTAGAAAGGGTTATAAAATATTTTCACAATGCCTTGACCCTGTAGAGATTTCAAGTAATGATTTATTTATTTATTTTTATGCAAAAGCAAATACTATTCTTGCGATTTCGAGAATATTTTTAAAACTAAGATAAGCAGGAGATGATTAAACTTAAAAACAGTAAACAAAGTAGAGGGGAAAGTTGACAGTCAAAAAGAAAAATTAATTTATACCACACAAATTATTAAGAAATTCTTAACTTTGATAATAAGACTTTTCAAAGGTATTATTGAAAAGTTTTTAAAACTTTTTATTAAGTGCACAGGAAATGCTAAATGTGATACGCGAAATGATTTTTAAAATTTTTTTTTCCTTGTGAAATTCAGAAAAATAATATTAATAGAGAAAGTAAAAATGAATGTAAATTTTGATCAACTTTATTATTATACATTATATAGCGCTTTACTACACTATGACTGGAATGAGATGTTCATAACATTAATTGCAATTCACCACGTAAAAAACTCTTATAAAAGACTGGTAGGGTCGTCAAAGACAAAGGTCAAAAATAAATTTAAAAAAAAAATGTGTGAAAGAAAAACGCTAAATTTTCACCAACGCCACTTAAAGAGAAAAAACATATTTGCCAAAAAAAAAATCTATTCCGCAGACTAGTTAAGAAATTTCTACGAAAATTCACCTGCATATTAAGAAATTAGTGAGATCTGTTCAAATAATTTTTTAAATTATAGAATTTATTTAACTTTTAGAGTCATAAATGTGCTGAGTCTAGTCACGTCGATAGTCGCCTTTTTTTATTCCCGGGTGACGCTATTGTTTAAGAAAATCCAAATTTACTGAACTTGTGTGTACGTGAACGAATCCTCCCACATTAGACTTTGAAAGGCAGTGTATCAAACTTGCTTTACAGTGTATAAAGAAGTTTCACTTAAAAACATTTAAATAAAACCTGTCGCGGTGTTCAATTTCTGATATAGATTTTAGACTTATAAACGAAAATCTTAGTAGTTAAGCAAAACAACGAAGCAGTCAAGAACAAGAGTGCAAGCAAGATCTGCCGGAAGTCAGTGATAGGAGTATAATTAAAATTAAAAAAAAAAAATCAGTGCTTTTTACCCCAAAAGATAAATGGTTGGCCATGAAGGAACCGGCCCTATGATTTTCGAGTCTTTTGAAAAGAGGAAGGAAGAGGCAGACATACAAAGAACTGAAGGAGACTTTGCAGCCAAGGAAATTAAATAAAAAACTTATTTAATTATTAATCGTCGACGTTTCGGTCGCAAGTCGCGACCTTCCTCAGGACGATTAATTGTTAGTATACAAGGTTGAAAAATATTTATATTTTATTACCATGGCAACCATTTCTCCTATCTTTCCCTATGAAGTACAAGAGTAAAGCATGCTTCAAACAATTTTGAGAGCAAAATGAGAATATACATTTGAAAGAGCATCTAAAAAATAATTGATTTATGAATTTTAATCAAAATCGTTAGAGCCAATTTTGAGAAAATCGAAAAAAACTGAAAAAGTACATCAGTAAAGTACTAGTACTTTTTGGCCGATTTTGATTAAAAGCTTATTTTCACGCTCCCGGGGGGTGTTTAACTTAAATATAACATTTCAGCCTCATAGCTCAATTCCTTCATGCTTAAAATTGAACCCACACACACACACACACACACACACACACAGAGAGGCACACACACAGACCATGTCGCAAAAACCACTTTTTTGGATTCAGGGGTCCTCAAAACTTGTATATCCATCAAAATCTCGACATCGAATTTTTGACATGAATCCAATACTTTCTCTCTATATATACCGGGTGGGCTATTAGTGCGTGGACGGAAGATTGTGGGCTTATTGACGGACATTTTTAAAGTTTGTTGATCGTATATAATGTGGGGCCTTTAGGGCTACAAATTAAAAATATTTTTGTTCCAATTGCACTTTTTATACAGGGTGACCCATATCAAAGTTATGTTTTTTAAATGGAACGCCCTATATATTAGCATATTTGGATTCTACGGCCAATTTTAGAATGACTTTATGTCATGCAATGTATTCTAAACCAAACCGTTTAGCCGCAAATCGGGTTTTTGTGAAAAAACTACTGTCTGAAAAAAATTGAATATCTCGCGAACCGCAATACCTAGGGGGGCTGTTCTTTTGTGATCTTACTAATCATGAAATGTACTAATGTGAGCCAGATGGGTAACCCGGAATTATTCTTATGTTGGGAGATATGGCTATGCCAATTTGGAAAATTTCAAACATGGATAACTTTATTTTTTTCAAATGGAACATACTACTTTTTCTTGATGCCAAGGGACGTGAAATTTAATTCTCTTT
>JAKCPI010026660.1:0-57752 GCA_023213315.1 Euborellia annulipes | reverse complement strand
TTTATTAACTGTTTCGTGGATCGACTGCTTTGCAGTTCTTTCATCATCGTCAGGACCTTTCAAAATAAACATATGTTTAATTTATTTTTATATTCGACACTTATTCTTTTATAGTCGACATTACAATTTTTTGTGATACATATATCGACGTTCTAATTAGTAAAGTGCCTAACATCATTTTTGTTTATTTTTCAGGAGAGCCAAAAAACATTTCATTGACATTGTTAGAGCCCCTGTTAAACACCTTTCGAACTGAAAAATTTGAATTACTCTCTTACCCAGTTCAGTTGATATTTTTCAACAGAAAATACAAAAAAATCATTTCGAAATAAAGTGGAGTTAGACACTTTGCTAATTAGAGCGTCGATATATATATTTATCACAATAAATTGTAATAGATCTATATATTAAATTGATAAAAGTTATACATTTTCCACATTGAGTGATTTGATGAAGTAACTGCGCCTCTTCGAGGTCGCCTATTTGAAAATTTAGCGAAAATAATTTCGACATTTTTTATCTTGGTTTTTATATTTCAATTTAATTTGCAACTTCTCTTCGAATTAAATTATTTAAAAAAAAATATCAAAATTTTTAACAAGGAAAAATTGGATCTTTCTTTGGGTTAGAAAGTGCATATACTCTGCTACATGAAATGCCAATCTGTTTTTATATTTATATTCTCACTTTATATATATAGAAGATGTAATTAAATTGACTAAATTATTTTAAAAGAGAGTTTAAATATTTTAAAAATAATTCTATATTTTAATCATAAAAAAACAATTTTATTCAAATCTAAATTCGTCCGCTTCTTGACTTGGCGGTTCATAATCGATTCGATTTTCAATATTATACCATACACATGTATCTCGATCTTGTTTATCAAGAGCTGTTAATTCAGCGAACTTTGTTCGTGCGATTAAATGTCTAAATCTAATTTGGGCGTGTAAACGCTTTTGATAATCTTCTCTTAAATGTTTCACTTCTTCATGAGCTCGGGCTTCATCTTCTGTCAGGAGTATACAGTTCCATGGACTCCATTGCTGAAAAAATTTATATTTTGAGATGTTATGTGAGAGAAGATTATTCTATGGTTATCAAATCTAAAACGACGCGAGTAATTTCTAAAGTAACGGGATGGAGTGAAAGATAGCTCCCTTATTCGTAGAAGTCCTTTGACACGAGAGAAATTTTCATTCACTCCAGATTTCGACGCCATTTTGCTGTGGCTTATGACTATCTTTACTTCTCAAGCTTCCTTCCGCTGGCCAAGTAAAGAACTTGCACTTATTATGTGCAGCCAATTATTGTAAATTCAAGGAACTAGGGATGGCGGTTTTCGGTTTTTCCGGTTTTTTCGCCGTCGGAAAAACCTTTCGGTTAAAACTGCTATCAAAAAACCGATTTTCCCAAAAACCGGTTTCCTGTTTTTTTCTTTTTTTTGTTGCTTGAGGAAGTAATTAAAACACTTTTATATTAATTGAAGCTTAATGAGTGATAGACCGAAACTCCTCAAACTACTCTTATTTTTCGGCAAGTATGTAAGAAAGGAAAAACAAAAAAAAATTTTTATTTTCCCAAATTAGTTCATTTCCTAATATTTCGAAGGCACATAGGCTCTTCTTCTTCAGAGGAAGCTCATTTTACGCTCCCCTAACATTATAATAACAGCCAAGGATTTTGCATCCAAGAAAACCATATGTCTTGGGTAACTCTTGAGAGCATTCTAGATGTCTTGGATGCAAAAAATCTTGGCTGTTATTTTAATGTTAGCGGAGTGTAAAATGAGCTTCCTCTGAAGAAAAGCCTTTGTGTCTTCGAAATATTAGGAAATAAACTCATTTTGGAAAATAACATTTTTTTTCCCTTCCTACACCCTTGCCGAAAAATCAGCGTAGCTTGAGGAGTTTCGGTCTATGAAAATATATATATTTGGGCCCAGGCATTCTTATTTAAGCCATTTGGTTAGCATCTACATTATAACCATTTGCCATATAAAACAATGCAATCTAACAATAATATATACCGAAGACAATTGTTATTAAGAATTCGTCATATCTCGGAAAATCTCCCTCTGTGACCGCATTTTATTTTATTTTTAATATTTTTTTTTATATAAAAAATTTCGGTTTTTTTGGTCAGTTTTTGCATTTTTTTTAACCGAGTATAACCGAAAAAAATAAAAAACCGAAAAAAAATCGGTTTTTTTGCATTGAAAACTGGTTTTCGGTATAACCGACCGGTTTTTCCCATCCCTACAAGGAACTTCTTTGAGTGATACTAATGAGGGATATGTAAAGATTACAATGGTATGAATATCTCAAAAATGACAAAATGTTGGCTTATGACTATCTTCCACTAAGCCCTTCAATTCTATTATGTGAAATGTTCACGAATTTAAATCATTTAAAAAAACCGCTTAAAAAAATACTTTAAAATGCCTCAGTAGTTTCGGACTAAAGATTCAATGTGCCCTTCTGAAGCCCCTTAACATCTTAATATAAATCTTAATTTTGTAATAAAAAATTTTTCATCATCTTAATTGAAGGATCAGGATGTTATTCGCCGCTCGTGGATTTAGATGAGTAAATCCTGATCCTTCAATTAAGCTGATGAAAATGGACAATCGCCAAGGATTCTCAAAATTTTTCTTACTCTAGTAATATCCCATCTTGGTAATCGGAGAATAGAAATATCGTTTGACTCGCAAAGTATTGAATGGCCATGCCAAATTGTTTCAATTAAATATCTAAAATCGTCTGCACGCATAATAAAAGCAATCGATGTTAGGCATCCTCGTTTTTGTTCATCTCGCCGAACCTAAGTAAAAATAAATATAAATAATAAATAAAACAAACGAAGAAATAAATAAAATACCAGAATTACCTTTCTCATAATTCTTCGATAGTCGGTCAAATCTATGCGGGACAATGCAAAGTTCTCAAGAGAAGAGCATGAGAGACAGACTCGAGCTCCTATGTTAGTACCTCGAGCTATAACCCGAAAACCAACAGCAGGCATTTGACGACCACATCTCATGCATTCCGCCAATTTCCATTCCAATCCCTATAAATTACAAACATATTTATTGATATCTGAATCTGTGAAACAATTTATATTTTTTACTTTCTCTTATCTCTATATATATGTCTGTGTCCGTGAACAAAATATCTTTGTCACCTCCCTGAGGCGTGAAAATAAGTTTTTATAACAAAATCGGCCAAAGAGTACTAGTACTTTACTGATGCACTTTTTCAGTTTTTTTTTTTTTTTTTTTTTTTTTCGATTTTCTCAAAATTCACTTCAACGATTTTGATTAAAATCCAAAAATCAATTATTTTTTAGATGCTCTTTAAAATGTATATTCTCATTTTGCCATTGAAATCTTCTGAAGCACACTTTACTTCATAGGAAAGATAAGAGAAATGTTTGCCATGGCAACAAAATATAAATATTGAATTCTAATTTCTCGGCGGAAACTAAATATGTGTAAAAATATGGTGTGACAAGCACAGAACACAACTTTCGATTGCCGAAGGTAAGAGAAAGGTTTGTGCTGTGCGACCGGTCACACCAGATTTTTTTTTATTTGGTTGGAGACCAATAGGCTAAAAAATAATATTCAATTAAAAGTACCTTTTTAATAAAATCAGGCCAGTGTTTTGCTGATTCAGGATTAAACTCTGGTGTTTGAAATAATTCGTAAAAAAGTTGTTCAATTCTTTGTCGCAAAACCTGCAAAAAATGAAATATCTAATTATAGGGATAAACGCATTGAGCAAAGAAGACCTCCAATAATACTAAGCAAAACCGCTAAGTAGCAGGAGACTTTAAACCCCCTACATAAAAATTTAATTAAATCTACATTTGTATAATTACTTAAGTTTGATTTGATAAAAATTAAATATGTTTGCATACCTATCAAATATTGAAACTCAAATGAATTGTCTCACAAGATATCGAAGATTTTGAGGTTAGGTTAAACTTGAAACGGCCTTAAACAAGGGGTCTCGGCAGAAGCTTAATGAGTGATGCCGAGAGAATTATAGAACCGAAACTCCTCAACCACGCTGATTTTTCGGCAAGGATGTAGGAAGGGAAAAATAAAAACACAAAGGTAATGTTAGTAAAGTGTAAATGAGCTTCCTCTGAAAAAGACGAGCCTTTGTGCCTTCGAAATATTAGGAACTCATTTGGAAAATTATAAAACTGTGTTTTTATTTTTCCCTTCCTACATACTTGCCGAAAAATCAGCGTGGTTGAGGAGTTTCAGTTCTAAGGGGTCTCGGCATTTTAATTTAAATAGGGATTCAATCTAGATTTTAGGCCTAAAATACGTTTATGAATTAGGATTTTGCTAAAATGCTTTTTAAATTCTCTTAAAACGTTGTTTAAGGTTTTACCCGTCCCTGTCTCACTTACGTTTTAATTTTTCACCCCAAAAAAATTGTCTATCGTGGGTCTAAATCTAATATGGGGATATCAGAAGCGTCATTTGGGGGGGGGGGGGGGCTCTGATTTTTATAGAATTTTATATTATTTTCAATAAAATATTACAAAATATATCTGAGTCATTCCACGTCAAATCGATACACTTTTGAACCTCACCATCTTGGATTTCTATGAAATTTGGGTCATAGGTAGAGTCAATAGAGACTAAGAAAAAGCCCCAATTTCACCTTGATATCTCAACTTGTTTAAAAGATATGGCGCGTTAAAGTTGTCAAAAATGGCAAAAAATCGACCTAACCACATCTATTTAAATTGCTATAAAATCTCTTAGAGATGAGATAGAGAGATGAATGAGGTGTCATTTTACAGCTTTTTAGATGCCCTTTCCAATGATATACAATACAACTGGGGCGGTAATAAAAAATTTTTTTTAATTTCAAAATCAAAAATTTAAAGTAATTTTTCTCAAAAAAGTACCCCTTCGAAAATTTTGAAAAAATTCTAAAATAATCCTTTTTAAAGGATTAAAGATAAAACTAAGTTTCATCATGGGATCATAATGGGTTCATATAGAAAAATTAATTTAAAAAACCCTTTCTTTAGATTTTTGCCATAAAGTGCAAATTATTAACGAAATTATAAACAAAATAGTTAATCTAACAAGTCAAGAACAAATAAAAGAAAATTTTATGATAAAGATGGTGTTTTTGCTTACAAGTCCTTGGTGATAGAGCTGACATAACTATTTTGTTTATAATTTCGTTAATAATTAACCGATTTGCAAGAATGAATGATTTCTGGAAAGCTAAAGAATTACAGAATAACGTACATATACGATTTTTGCATTTAGGGATGTTAAAAAAATTTTAGGGTTGTCCAAAGTTAAGAAAAACTGGAAAAATTGGATTTTTTACTCCTTTATTTGTTTTGCGCCACTAAATCACCTCCAATGGGGCTGAATCTTTAGATTTCTATGTATCTTAGCTACCTCTATATTTTTAAGAGAAAACACCATAAAAAAATCTAGAAAACTCAAAATGAGAGCGCTTTAGAGCAGAATTTCAATTAAAACGTTATATTCTCTATATCTCTAAAACTAGAGCTATTCGAGCAAAACTGACGGCATTTTTGGAAAAAGGACGTCGCATATACTCAGAGATCAGCTCAAAATATCTCCGGTACCAAAATCACTGTTAGCATGTATAATGTTTCCCAATTATGTCAAAAATCTAACGCAAGGGTTGTTTTAATTAATTTTTCTCTATGATCCCATCATGATCCCTCGATGAGGCTTATATTATCTTTTACCCTTTAAGCAAGGACCATTTTAGAATTTTTCAAAATTTTCGAAGAAGTACTTTTTGAAAAAAAATTATATTTTTGCACTTTTATGGCAAAAATCTAAAGAAAGGGTTTTTTAAATTAATTTTTCTATATGAACCCATTATGATCCCATGATGAAACTTAGTTTTATCTTTAATCCTTTAAACAAGGATTATTTTAGAATTTTTTCAAAATTTTCGAAGGGGTACTTTTTTTGAGAAAAATTACTTTAAATTTTTGATTTTGAAATTAAAAAAAATTTTTTATTACCGCCCCAGTTGTATTGTATATCATTGGAAAGGGCATCTAAAAAGCTGTAAAATGACACCTCATTCATCTCTCTATCTCATCTCTAAGAGATTTTATAGCAATTTAAATAGATGTGGTTAGGTCGATTTTTTGCCATTTTTGACAACTTTAACGCCCAATCTTTTAAACAAGTTGAGATATCAAGGGAAATTGGGGCTTTTCTTAGTCTCTATTGACTCTACCATGACCCAAATTTCATAGAAATCCAAGATGGTGAGGTTCAAAAGTGTATCGATTTACGGAAGACCACTACGAGTACATAAACAATTAATTAAATTAAATATCTTTAGGGCAAATTGGAATATATAATTTTATATGCGGCCCGCGGAGTTATGATGCATTTAATTGACCAGCAAGGTCAATGGGATTGGCCATCCTGGCTGATTTAGAGGATTAAATGCATTTTTCATTTGTCATTTATCAATGGTTTGTGATACCAGCAAGAGGGTCGACATCTTAGCTTTCCCTATCTCTCTTCTATAAAAAGCAAAAGCCCTTTAGTTAAAAATAATATTCATCTAAAATTTCTTACCTCTAATTGATTATTGGACATGCCACGGATTAGAAGCTCCAATTCCCGATCAATTAATGATGATAGATCAAAGACAAGTCGCATAGTCAGTTCTGGTAGATTACTTAGAGCATGTTTTATTTTTGTTAAAAGTTCTACTCGTTCTTCTTGAGGCCTATCATGTTTTCTTAGTTGTTCATAAAGCGACAGAAGTTCAGAAGCCCGTTGAGTTTGCATTGTATCCATCGATATTACCCTGCCCTAAAAATTTCATTAAAATAGGATCTAATTCAAATTTATTTAGAGAAGTTTTAAGAACACCAAAATATATAATTTACCTTAAGTCCTGTCCATTGGACTGGTTTGGCAATCTCCTCCATTATTTTACATCGATTTCGTTGGATAGTTTCCAATCGCACAGCTCTTCTATGATGTTCAATTAAAGAAAGCAATCCGACTTCTCGTTTAAGAATCAAATTAAGTTCTGCACTTCTTGCCAATCCAGTTTTTAGGCTATCAATTCGTGCTGTTTCTTCTTTACGCCATTTTTCTACCATTGCATACAGGGCCTAAAAAAATCTCAAATTCCCAAGAGTACTGGTAAAAGAATTTTAATCAAAGTCAATCAAGTCCTTAAAATTCAAAACATAAATTAAATCCACCATAACACTCATTATGGTCTATTCTCTAAAAAGAAACGTTAAAATTTAACATCATAAATTAGACGTTAAAAAGTAATAACATCAGCGTTAAAAAATGCTATTCTCTAAACCAGCGTTTTCCAAACTGTCAGGCGCGGCTCCCTAGGGAGGCGCGGACTAGTCTAAAGGGATCTTTAATATAAATTTATATTTTTTAGCATTAAAAATTTTTGTTTTTGTATTATTTTACAAAATGGGGGGGGGGGGGGGGGGAGGCATCATATGATAACTATTATGACTATATTATTATAACTATATGATAACTATTTTTAAGGGAGGCGTTGTAACATAAAGTTTGGAAACCACTGCTCTAAACCAAGTTTTAACAGCGAAGTTAACATGTTGCTTTTATCTCAAAGCTGCAAAATCATAACCTTACTTTTTAGGTTAAAGACGCCATTTTTATGCATTAAATACGGCGTAGACCCTAGACATGACATTAATTTTTAACACTGATGTCTAAATGTTAACGCTTTGGCATTCAAGTTTTGGCTTACAGAAAAGCAATTTGAGTCAAGGCGTTAAAATGAGTTAACGCTGATTTCAGATGTTAAAAGTTAACTTTTTTCTTAGAGAATAGACCTGATTATGGTATTTTGTTCAAACAAATCTATATAGGCTAGAGTTCATAAAAGTCCTCTTTTATCAAAAAACTTATAGTATAAAATGCCAAACAATTGATATTTATTCTAAGATAAAAATTTTTATAAAAAAAAAGAAATTTTCTTAAAATTGAAAATTCCATCTTTATACCTCGAAATTCTGTTTGGTTCTAGGAAATGATTTCTGAACTATATCACGTCGAAAGGTTTGCTCTCTGGCTTCTTTACGTTTTCGTTCGTCTTCCCTATACCATTCAAGCCGCCGTTCATGATCTTCTTTGAGTGCGGCGAAATACCGTCGAGCGAGGCATCCTCTCACCCAACTTTGAATCAAAATTATCTAGAGGGGAAGAATATAAATAAATAATTTATTTGTTTATAATAATAAATTATCTTGACTTACTTTTGGCAATTTTTTTGTGAGGAATTCCTTTTCTAGTGTTTCCGAATCGACATAAGGTCGGGCTGTCATTATCCGATCAGTGATATTTGGGATATACAAATCTCTTCGATACATTTGCGTTGCTCTTGTAATATTAGTGTTTTGAATTTTGCCACGAAGTTCTTGTGTTTGCGTGTCTCGATGTGTTCGTTGATGAACCGGAATCTGCGATTTATAAAAATAGTGAAATAAGGAGGGGGAGGGGTGTTAATTAATTTATTGATTACATTCTAATTCTATTTAACTTAGAAGATATTAAGGTGCGCGTCTCGGGGTGCTAATTTTGGGACTTTCCAGCGGCCACAATTTTGAAGCTATCGACCTCAAATTTTTTTTAAATTAAAGCTATTTAAAATATCTACAAATAATAGAAGCCCTTTTTTGATTTTCGAAAAAAAAAAAAAAATTTTTTTTAGATTAATCGCATTAAATAAAAGATATTTTAAAAAAGGAGCTCTATAAGTTGTAGATAATTAAATTAGTAATCATTGTGTTAAAAAATAATTAATTTTTTGCCTTTAATTAATTAGCTGGAAAGTCTAGAATGAAATGGAACAAGTTCCGTGTATTCCAATGGGGGAACACTAACGCCATCTCTTGCCGCCTCGAGTCAATCGTGTTTTAACGGTTTTTCGAGACCTTAAGGTGCGCGTCTCGAAAAGCCGTTAGAAGACGATTCACTACCGAGTTACTCTAGGCGTCAAGAGATGGCGTTAGTTTTTCCCATAGGAAAACAAGGGATATATTTTATTTCATTTGAAAGGTTCCAGCCCTGTATAATTCTATTTAATATACAACCTTTGCCGGTTTTGGTCCAGTTTGTGTGTATGCATTATAATATTCGAGACCCGTAATTTTATGCCGAAATCCGCCTAAATAAGGTTTAATAATCGCCCTTTGATAAATCTCTACAGTGATCTCTTTGGGCGATGTCATAGAATGAACTTGAACTGTGATTACATCTGGTTCTGGATAAACACGCTCGATTTCTTTAATGACCTTAAAAAAATAAAAGAAAATACTTTTTATCTTTTCAAAGATTAGTTAAAATAATTTATTTATAATTTTATTTATATTATTATTAAAATGAAAATTTTCACTTTGTTAGTTGGTGATAGATAGTAATAATAATAAAATAATTTTAATTAGTTTATTTTTCAAAATTTGTAAATTATTTAGATTGGTTGTAAAATAAAAAAAGTTAGCAGATCGTGGTTTCGATCCACGGACCTCTGGGTTATGGGCCCAGCACGCTTCCGCTGCGCCAATCTGCTTCCCATTTTCGCTTTTCCAACGTTCTGATTACGTTCGGGGACCCTCAAATTACGTAACAAATTTTGCAAGATAAAAAAATAATAATGTTTTATAGATTTAGATAAACAAGAACAATGTGAACTCCAGCTCCACAAACTCCGTTATATATTTTGACTCATTGTTTGGTCTCTACAAATAAATAAATAAAATAAACGATTTCTTTACGAATTGGGATGAATCAGACAACTAATTTATTCATAAAAGTGAACGTCTATTAAAATTTAAATTAAAATCAAGCAAGAGAAAACAAAGAATAATATAAAACAATACTTTCTCTCTATATATTTCATATATAGGGTAAGAGAAAGTAAAAAATACATACATTTTTATAATAGTCCGGATCCGTAACAACAAACCAAATGACAAGAGAGCCGTAAGGTTTACACCCAAGATCAGGAAGCGTTATATCATCTAAAATAATTTTACAATCTTTAACTAAACGCACGATCTGAAATTTTAATAAATTATTACAATTTTAAAATGGCAAATAAAAAAAAAAATAAATAGAAATTAATTACTTTTAGAGGAATATTAAAAGTTTTCGAGAGATCTTTTCTCAAATCTCCCACGGTGGCTGTAATTCGACACGACCGGGTGTATTCGACAAAGCTATCTTCGTATGTTGCCATAGTCATAAGTTCTATAAGAAATAATAATACATTCTCTTTAAGATATTATATAATATATATTTATCTTTTTCAGCACTTGAGGCCATTAGACCCCGACTATTTTTTTAAATTAATTGTTGATCAATATAATTTCATCGCTTGGAACGGAAAGCGAATATCTGATTCGTAGGCGAGCTCTGCGCTAGCAGCTTCAGAGGAAGTAAAATTGAAAAATCACCCTGTTCCCAGATTAAAATAACTGTCCAAGTTTCTCAACATTTCATTTGATTTTAATAAGAGCAGGTTTAGCCAAATAAAAAGTTTTTATGTGCTTCTTTACTCCAGTGACGTTTCGAGATATATATGTCGAGACATTAAATATATCTTGAAACGTCTCCAGAATTGAAAAGTAGAGGAAAGTCGCCTATTTTGGGGAGGTAAGGTTATTATGTCAAGACGGTGGTGCCGACTTCCACTTTAGGGTGCAACTAGAAGAACATGACTCATTTTGACCTTGACTGTTGCCGTTGTCATTCGGCAGCTATTCTCTTGAGTGTTATAAATGAAGAAAGTTTTTACTTGAAGTTACAAAGTTGAAGATTTATAATAAAGGCGAGTACTTATAAAATATTTATATGTGAATTGTTAACTACTAGCTTGTAGGTTTCTAATTGATGATATGCCGTTTAAGAAAACGTAAAATATATAAATAAAATATCAACATGATTCGGCAGAGCGCGATGGAGGCTCAATGTGGAGAGGTCTAGTTTCCTCAATATGGGGCTCCCCGAACGACATAAGGTCAGTGTCCCATCCTGACGACGTTGAAATGTCCGAGGACGATGATGGCAGCGATGATAATGAAGATCCGGAGTGCATGTAGTGTACAGGACTTTCCTCAGATACCCAGTGGCGTAACCAGGGGGGGCGAGGGGGGGCTCGAGCCCCCCCGCCCCAGGCGCATCGAGACCTTGGCGCCCCCCGAAACCGGCATAGGCGCCCTACGGCCTCTAAGATATATAGCCCAGCGAATGTGATTTTATCATATTCTTTTCATCGATTGTCTTAAACAATTGATTGTTTTCTTTTAAAATTATATTACAACTTGAATTCTACTATTTTAAAAGAATTTAATTCCAAAAATAATAAATAACGTATATAGAGGCTTTATAATTAAAATTTTTTTTATTTTGCAATATATAAGCCTTAATTTGATGTTTTATGGCTGTGAAGATTTACTCAGGATTCGTATAAACCTTAATATTTAATTTTTTGGAATTCAAAATTTTTTTAGGCATGAAGGAATTGAGCTACGAGACTGAAATGTTATATTTAAGTTAAACACCCCCCGGGACCGTGAAAATAAGCTTTTAATCAAAATCGGCCAAAAAGTACTAGTATTTTACTGATGTAGTTTTTCATTTTTTTCGATCTTCTCAAAATGAAAGGGCTTTTACCATTCTTCAGGCCCGCCCGAGCTCGCCCGGAATTTTTTCAAACCCGCCCATTCCCGCCCGAGATTTAGTGAATGAATGAACGAATGTCTAGCAATTTTTAAATAAAATTTCATTTGCATGCCCGTCCTCCCGAACCCGTTTATTTAGACTTGCTACCCGCCCGTAATTTTTTTCATGGCCTCCAAAGCCCGCCCGGCCAAGTCCGCGGGCCGGGCGGGTAACGGGCCAACCCGTACCCGTGCAGGGCTCTAATCGGGGGTTCGGATCCCAGGCAGTCCGATGATTTTATTTAAGCCATTTGAATACCAAATGTCAAAGTCAAAGTCTTATATGGCCTAAGTTGCCGAAAAGACTGTGTGCATGTGTGTGTGTGAGTGTGAATGGGAAAAAAGTGTGTGTTAAAAAAAAAAAACATGGGGAATGACTTCCCCGAGACTTTCTCGTATATTCTATTGGAATTACGTCTGGGTGTGTGTGTGAACACGATTGCTTTAAAACCAAAGCAGCTAGATAGATGAAATTTGGTATATGCTCCTTACACTAAAATTGTAGATTTCTATAAACTTTTGGATTAAATTCGTCACTTGGAAGTAGTACTTTACCTAATAAGTTTTTTTTTTCAGAAATTTCGAAATTTTCAATTTCTTTGTCATATTATGATAAAATACTCAATTTTAAAAAGTTTTTATTCTTTGATATTTTTCCGAAAACTGAATAGTGTTTGAAATAATCACAGAAGAAAACGACATTTTTCTTAAAAGCAAAGAAAAATCAAAACAAAGTCATACAGGTGTCATTAAAAAACATGTAAATATAAACAAATTCGCTGAGGAAATTACAGGATGCAAGAAATTTGCCCGCCGAAGGCGGCAATTGCTCGCCGAAGGCGAGCAAGGGGGTCCAGGGGGCGGAGCCCCCTGGAAAATCGGCGCCCTAGTTAAGCTTCGCCCCCCCCGCCCTCAAAGGCTGGTTACGCCGCTGCAGATACCACAATGGAGAGGCCTGGATCCAGTGTTCTAAATGCACGAAATGGGGCCAAACAACTTGTGCTGATTTCATTCAAAAATATAAAATAAATACTCATGGTACATGTTTCCTAAAGAGATTAATAAAATATATTTGGCATCAGTGTTAAAATATTTTAATTCAATTGTTCTTTTATAGCGATCCAAAAAAAAACCTCCTGAAAATAGGAACCTTTCCCCTACATAAAGAAGGCTTATTATTTGGCTGAACCTGCCCTTATTAAAATCAAATATATAAAAAATGAGAGGCGCAGCTAAGCTTAGTTTTTCTTTATTTATATAATCCACACAGTTGACGATTCGGTGCCACGTTTGAACCATTTGGAAAAGTCACTTTGAAAAGTCATTATCAAAGTGTCACAGAGGATTTATACATTGTTGAACCAAACCCTTATATAATAAATATATACATACATATGATGACGGGGTACATCTATAAAATTTATTTATGTACAGTACCTGGTCATCCCATAATGTGTATATATTTGTTATATAAGAGTTTGGTTCAACAATGTATAAAATCCTCTGTGACACTTTCAAGACTTTTCCAGTTCTGAAGATACTTCAAATGCGGGACCGAAACGTCAACTGTGTGGATTAAATAAAAAAAAAAAAACTCTAGCTGCGTCTCTTATTTTTCTACCCTCTTATGAATATAACATCACAGCTAGAAATTATGTTTTGTAAGATTTCATCATTGTGTTTATAAAAGAAATTGGAAATCTTTATTGGAATCCTTTTCTCCGTTTGAACCACAAAAGTTTCCATTAAAAATTTGTATATTTTAAAACGCATGTTTGTGCTTTAATATTTCCATTTGCTATAGTTTGATATAGAAGCAATTACATGTAAATACCACCTGACTGTCAGATCGGACCAGAAACGTCTCAAGTCTCCATTTTTTTGGCTGCCACTGTATTTCTTTTTTTACCAAAGATACAGCATATATATTATATTTTTAAAATATTAATTAAAACTGTCACTGCCTTTAAAGTCAGTCTAGTTTCTTTTTCTCTCCCTCTCTAGTCCAGATTTAAAAAAATTAAAAAATAATTCTTACCATTTTCAATTATTTTATCTATAGTCTCATCGTCCAAATTCTTCATATCGATCTCGTGGAATCGTCGATCAAAAAAAAATCTAACACTAACATTATTAGAGGCTGTCAGAGTAGGATCGAAATGCAAAGGCAAGCGACCTTCTGGCCAGTATCTTTTTCCAAACAATGAAAACAAGGCCTCTTCGGACTGCTTGTATGGGGACAAAATATACAAATTTTTCCTTCTTCTTTTTTTACTTCCTAGAAACAAAAAGGTTAATATTTATTTATTTATACGACAAACTACTTTTCTTAATATGAATCATCCTTATTTTAGAAATTCTTTTTTTTTTAAGCGAAAAATTCGCACGATTACTAACAAAAAATTTTTTTAATTTACTAAAATTAAAATTTATTTAAGGTGCGCGTCTCGGGGTGCTAATTTTGGGACTTTCCAGGGGCCACAATTTTGAAGCTATTCGCCTCAATTTTTTTTTAAATTAAAGCTATTTAAAATATCTACAATCTTCTATTAAGAAGCCCTTTTTTTTTTTTTGATTTTCGAAAAAAAAATTTTTTTTTTAGATTAATCGCATTAAATAAAAGATATTTAAAAAATCTGGTGTGACTGGCGCACAGCACACAACTTTCTCTTACCTTCGGTAATCGAAAGTTGTGTACTGTGCTTGTCTCACCAGATTTTTTGTGTCGACATGTATTTAGTTTCCGACAGTACGGTACATTCGATTTTCAAGTTGTAAAATTTATAAGTATGGCAAAATATTTATATTTTGTTGCCATGGCAACCATATCTCCTATCTTTTCTATGGAGTACAAGAGTAAAGTGGTCTTCAGAAGATTTCAATTGCAAAATGAGAATATACATTTTAAAGAGCATCTAAAAAATAATTGATTTTTGAATTTAAAAAAAAATCGTTGGAGCAAATTTTGAGAAAATCGAAAAAAACAGAAAAAGTACATCAGTAAAGTACTAGTACTCTTTGGCCGATTTTGATTAAAAGCTTATTTTTCCGGTCCCGGGGGTGTTTAACTTAAATATAAAATTTCAACCTCGTAGCTCAATTCCTTCATGCTTAAAATTGAACACACACCCCACACACCCACCCACCCACCCACAGACAGACCATGTCGCGAAAACCACTTTTTGGATTCAGGGGACCTCAAAACGTGAAGATCCATCAAAATCTCGACATCGAATTTTTGACATGAATCCAATACTTTCTCTCTATATATATATTACATATATACATAGGTAAGAGAAAGTAAAAAAGGATCTCTATAAGTTGTAGATAATTAAATTAGTAATCATTGTGTTAAAGAATAATTAATTTTTTGCCTTTAATTAATTAGCCGGAAGCTCTAGAATGAAATGGGAAAGTTCCCTTATATTCCTATGGGGAACACTAACGCCATCTCTTGCCGCTTCGAGTCAATCGTGTTTTAACGGTTTTTCGAGACGCGCACCTTAAGTCAAGTTTGAAACAAAACAGAAAAAATGATTAGATGATTAATTAGAATCAACTTTATATAAGTTTTTAATAATCCTGAATATAAAAAAAGAGAAAAATATTTAAATTTTAAATACCGAATAAAATAAATAATAACAGCATTCAAAAACCATAGAGATAATTTGAGATTTCACAAAAGATAAACGAATTTCTTTTTCCTCATCTTCTAATTCTTCTTCACCAAGTATTTCAGAAAGTTTCTTTGTAATTTCTTGTTCGAGTCGGGATAAACGCATTTGAATTTTTGGAGTTTGAAATTCTTTTTTCTTTTTTATTTTGCGGAATACTTTTTTCAATTCAATTTTTTTGGAGAGATCCAAGCATCTTTAAAAAAAATAAATAAAAATAAAAGAAATAGAATTGAGGTGAAAAGAATCACAAGAGTGAATAGGATCATCACTGGTTAAAAAGTTGAAAAAATCAGTAGGCCTAACTAGTTTTATTATAAACAGAAGCTAGAAATTTTATTTTAGATAGAACTCGAATCAACTCTTCATTTTATAACACGGTCCCGTTTTTGACATTACAATGTCACGACAATCTGGTCAGTTTAATTATAAAAAATATCTCTCACCGAAAAATTTCTTCAAGAATATATCGGGCAATTATTGTTGGTTCATCAAATCTTTCCTCAGCTAGAAGAATTCGTTCCATTTCTTTTTCTGACAGAGGAGGTTCAGGTCCAAATGGAAAATCCGTATCTGATATATGGACTCCACTCTGTAGGATTCCATCGCCCCTTTATCATTTTTATACGTAAACTAGTTTAAAAGATAAATCTCAAAACTTACTTTTAAATAAAAAAAAAATTATAAATAAAATAATAGGACAATGATTATAATGATTTCAAGAATATTCCACCACTTATTTAATTTGAACTTGAAGTGGAGTTAAAAAAAACTTAAAGACTTTCGGTAGCCAAATGTATTTTATTAAAGCCCTAATGTTAATAATAAAACTAGTGTTCTGAAGATGGTCCTAAACAGGACCCAAACGTCACCTCAGTGGGGGAATAAATGAAATTAGCTGCACTCTCTTTAATTTCTTATTAAACCTACAAACAATATAATCAGCTATAAAAAAAAACTTCAAATAATAACAGAAAATATTCAGATCTGAAGATGGCCTAGACAAGGGGCCAAAACGTCAGCCTGATACGGTTTTAATAAAATACATTTGGCTGCCGAAAGACTTTAGTCTTGACTCCGCCTCAACAATACTTCCAGCGACACAACGACATATCACATAATTCATTTGAACTTCACCTTCAAGTGGGTTTTAATAAAAAGATAAAAAAAAAATGGATCTCGAACTTTTCCCCAAATTAATAATTTTAAAATAAAATATAAATATTTACATCAATAAATCCTTCTTGATCCCAAGGAGGAGGAATAAGTTGATCAATAATATCAAGAACAATTTCTCGTACAAAGTCTTCCGGAGTGTCAGATTGATATGGCAAGCCAGTAATCGAGGACACAAGATGATGCATCACCAGATAAGATGGTGAATTCTCAGCAATATCAACGGCTCCTTCAAAAATCTAAAATAAAAAGAATAAACAATACAATTATTAAAAACAGGGTTACAAGTTATTTATAGAAAATATTTGAAATCTGCAAGCAATGTTGGTTTAATGATAAAAATTTTGTAATATAATACTAACAAGGAGTCCCCACGGGTGGTGGGTCACGGATTTTTTTCAAACTAATAATATTTGAAGATTAGTATCTGGACATCAATTTCCTAAAGCAGTACTATGCACTACTCAAGAATACTCAAGAAAATCGACTTTGAAGACTATCAAGATTTCCGAGTTGTATAAGTTTGGATAATTTTATTTATATGTCAACAGTGTCTGGTAGCCGAGACAGTAAGCGCAACAGTCTAGTAAACAAGGAGTCGCTAGTTCGATGCTTGTTGGGACATTTTTTTTTATTTCAATTCTCTATCTGTTTATAAAGACTGTGTGAATGTGTGGGTGCATGCGAGTGTGAATGAGAAAAAAAGGTGTAAATGTTTAAAAAAAAAAAAAACTTAATAATGATTTATTTATTTATTATAATTAATTAAATTAATAATATAATATAGGCTAAGTAAGTGAGATTTGGAGGACAGCAGCCAGGAAGATAGCCTCCATTTAATGAAACAGACTCCTTTAACAAAACGTTTTGGCTAATTTTAATTACGCCATCTTCAGTTGTTGTAGAGTCTAATAGGAAATAGAGTTGTCACTTGTGTGTTGTGCATAAGCGAATAGTTAAACAATGCTGATGTGTTATACCAAAACGTTTTGTTAAAGGAGTCTGTTTCATTAAATAGAGGCTTTCTTCCTGGCTGCTGTCCTCCAATCTCACTTACGGATATCTCACAACCACATCTCTCCAATTGTAATATAGGCTAATATTTTAATTTAATTTAATATTTGGACTCTGTTATGCAATGGTGTGTCAAAGACCAAACATCGAGTTTTGAGAAATTTAACAAAATCTTCACCTCCGAGCTCCATCCTCACCAATATTCACGTTTTCTATTAATATCTTGAAGCAAATACCAATTTGCAATGGTAAAAACTTTTAAACTTTTATACATCGCCTTTATCTTTGCCAACGTAAATACCATTAGCGAGTTGACCCCCGCTTTGATTTAAGCTCTACTCTTATCGCTGCTCTTATCGTTTATCGCAGCTCCAATATAATCGCATCCTTACACGCAAAATTGTCAAAAATAAGTACAGATGGTGTGGTACTGCGTGTTATTATCATGTTTAAACATGTTTGTATTACTTTGTATCGTCATAAATGTATGACGATTCAGGTACCACCATTTAAATCCGGACATGATTTCTCAAAAAAATATTTATTATAAAGGTACAAAGATATTATATTTAAGTTGTGGGATCTTTTCTGAGATTTTGTAGCCGTCTTGCGTCTCGATTCTGTTCATGAAGCGTGAGCACGCCGTCTGTAAGTGCGGCCATTTCATCCTCCACTTCTAAGGAGGAAGGTTACGATGAGGAGTCTGGCTTTGGTAGTAACCCTCTCACCTGGAGCCTCACGTAAAAGCTCAGAGAGTATTCGAAAGGTTGAAAGTCAAAACATGTCAGCATGTTGCCCGAAAGCCAGTTATGCATTAAGTGACTTGTATGAGCAGATGCTCTGACTTTTTGGAAAATACAAGGCCTTTCTCCATTCAAGTCTTTACTACAGTCGCCAGAATCTCTAGATGAACATGAAGACATGTGGTAGCAGGGCCCCGCTCTCACACAAGACGACGCAGAGAACGTGGATACTATCCAGTAACTTGGTTATGGAAGTCGTAGACGCCCTTGCTGCGCGGACAACTTCATGATTTTATTCCGATGTCTGAACGACTTCATTATCTTAAGATTATTAAAACCATATCCACGTGTCTGGCTTATTTTAACTCCAAAACTTAATTCTACATTCTAATCCCACATTCAAATTTTTCCGTATTCAAGTGGCGGATCCTTTAATAATTAAATCTACAAATTAATTAAATGAACTAGTAGATACCTGCGCCAACCATTCTTGGATGCCTCTAACGAAATCACAAATGCTTGGTTCTTCTTCCATCTCTTTTATAAGTGGTTGATTACCTTCAATAACCGCCAAAGTACATTCACAAAATAGTTGAATACTCTGTCTAAAAAAAAAACAGGAATTTTATCAAAATGAATTTGAATAAAAATCAATCCTTAGAACAAGAAGTAAATTCGATCTATATTTAAAGAAATCGAACTTAATTATTTCTTATTGGTGCGGAAGTAAAGACAAACAATTTTAAGAGTTAATTTAATAAAAAGACAAGGAAGTTTTGTGCAATTTCAAGTCGCCAGAATAAAACCCTATATAACATAGCGTTGAAAAATGCAGACAAAGGAAAAGATTATTTCAATTATTCTCTTATTTAAAATATATATAATTTCTAACTTGCCTTGCGCGATAATCATCTAGTGAAGTGTGTGCGTACATTTCTTCACAAAAACAATATACTTTATCTTTAATAATTTTTCGTATTGTCCGAAATGCATCTGTATCAGGTAATTCCAATGGCTCCCAGACATATTCGCCTGCATCTTCTTGTGCAACCTGCGGAGGGCTGAAAATATTTATCACCATTTTTAATTGACGATAAAATTTATTTTTTTACGATTTGATTTAATTTTTTTTCTTTTAAGAACTTTTCTCTCATTTTATTTTTGCGAGTGAAGAATACTGTAATACTGTATACTGTAACTACTATTTTACTAATATTGTCAAGTTTTTCAGGGGAAATTCTTTCTCACTTGCCTTTATTAATCTAAAAAAGGTGGCGGGAAGGCCAAGAAATACGAGGACCATATTAACCATTAAAAAATGAGTTATTACTTTTTACTTTTTTGAGATTTCTTTCTCCATTGTAATTCAGTTGCCAAAAGACATGCAGATCTATTCGGATTGAGACTAACTAGAGAAATCAATTTCAACAACAATGACAACTTTGTGCCTAATTAGTTTATAAGCCAACGAGGACTGAGGATGGACAAATAAAATTTTGTCCGAAACGTCTCCCTTTCGGCATTTGGCATCCAGAGGGTTTTTATTCGCTGCACCTGTACTTGCTCTTTTCCATTCCATAACATCAACAGCAACTTCTCTTGAAATTATATTTTTTATATTTTTATATAGAACAGAACCTACTATATTTCAGCAAAAGACTCAGAGGTTTACAGGAAGTTGTTACGAAATTTGCTGTTCTTAAGTTAGCAAACTCCTTTTTTTTAACTCTATTTCATTAATTTCTCTAGTTATCTCAATCAGAATAGATGTACACAAGATTTTTGTCATCTAAATTACAATGGAGAAAGAAAAAAACCGAAATAAGTAAGAAATAATGCATTTCTTAATGGTTAATGTTGTCCTCGTATTTCTTCAAAATTTTTGTTATTTTAACATCATCGATCAAATTGCCACCTTTTTAGCATAATCAAGATAAGGGAGGGAGTATTTCTCCTGAATAACTTGCCAATATATATGAAATCGTAGTTACCGTATTCTTCACTTTAGCCGAGATTATAAATGATTTTCTCAATGTTCCTGGACTTATAATCAATAAAATAATAATAATAGATATAGGCCTATTTACATTATTTCGCTGGTTTTGATTGTTAACTCAGAAGATGCCTTTTCTTTCCTATCCAGAAAACTATACCACGAAGGTTCTGTATATTCATCCTGAGTGTGCGGAACTTCGTCTGTTAAATAAGAATACCAGGATGCTACTAATGGCACTTTGATGCCGAGACGTTCTTCTCGCGATGCTTTGGGACCTACTCCACACGGTTTCTGAAATAAAGAAGAATAAACATTATCATCTCGAGAGATGGAGCCGAAAATAATAAAAAATTGAACGTTTTTGTAATCTCCCTAGATAAATTCATTGCTTATAATAAATTAAATATTATCACTTACATCTTGTTCTAAATCTGAAGAGGACGCGAATGAAAATTTTTTATGTACATCTAGTATAATATCATCCTGGGTGATAATTTCTTCCTCTTCATATTCTTCTTCAGAATCCTTTTCATCCAGGATTTCATGTGGCAAATCTTGGTCATCCCGATCCGTAAAAGAAAACATAGTAGAAGAATGCAATTCCTTTTTTTTTATTTTAAATTTTAATAATTATATTTTTTTCATAAAGACTATTTATACAAATATTTCCATGACGACCACGACCATTATTGATATATCCTCTAACGATTCCCGTGTCCTTGCGCAGTGGGCGCCCATGCCGGGGAAAAGGAGACGATCCTTGTCTTCTATTCAATAAACAGAGATTTTTGATAAGATTAGTTGTTTATTCCACAAAATTTTAAAGATCGGAGCTCTCTGTTTCTGGTACATATATATTTGGACTGCTGTCCATATGATGCGCAATGTATAATATTTGATATTTTATTTTAAAAACTTATAATAAAAATGCAATGCTGTTTGCAGTGCTTGAAAAGTTGAAATAAATCTGTCAATATTATAAACGTTTTTTTAGAATGATATTATCTAATCAAAGTCGAAACGTTTCACGCAGTGGTAGATTTATTTCGAAACTTAAAAAGCTGCAGAGAAATTTTTCTTCAAAGATTTCTTTAATTCTTCAAATTCTTTTGTTAGACATGTGGAATGTATTTATTGTGGGTGTTGGTCGAAGATCCGGTGGCCTGGTGCAAAGGATAAAATTGGCCTAGTACTTTACTGATGTAGTTTTTCAGTTTTTTTTTTTCGATTTACTCAAAATTCGCTCCAACGATTTTGATTAAATTTCAAAAATAAATCATTTTTTAGACGCTCTTAGGTTAGGTTAGGTTGAAGTGGCCGTTTTCAGATGCAGGATATTATTTTCAATTTTAAATAAAACTAATTTTATTCCCTGGCGACAGTGTGTGGACTAAAATATCAAGTTTTGGTCATTAAATGAACATAATCAAATTGAGAAACAAGGATAAAAAATCTTTTTTATTAAATAATTTAGGTTAATATAAAGAATAAGTGGGTAGTTTTATATAAAAAAAAAAGGTGACGTTTTCGGAATTTTTCCATTTACCTTTCTCTTAATTAGCCTAAAAAAAGAGCGCGGAACTGCAATCTGGGCCAAATATTTCTGAAAATAACGAATATTTTTAAGAAATAATATATTCTTCCCTATTTCATTAAACTTCCAAATAATATATATGTGTGTTTTTTCCATTTTAGTAATATTATTATGGGAGTTTTTAATTATATACCACATTTTGTTTATTAATTATTTATTAAAAATATAAATACTGTAGTAATATTGTTGAAAAATAATAAATTCTCCATGAAAAATAGTCTTTTTATTTCATCTCCTTCATCTTATCTCCTCTCCTCCCAACAAATAAAATATAGTATAAAAATTGGCTTTCTGGGCTCATTTTTAGGCTAATAAATATTTTACACATTTTTATTTAAATTTTTAATAATAATATACACATACAACAACAATAAATAGAAAGATAAATGAAAAAAAATCAGAAAATGTTACCTTTCCCAGAAAACTAGCCACTTATCGCCACTTTCTTATTCGCGCCAAAAAACGATAATAATCCGCATGGACGATAGATTTCTCTAGTTACATGTTTATTTCAGGTTTTTTTTTTTTTAATGTACTGAATGATGTGAGTTTTACACAGAGAAAAATAAATTGCAGTCAACGATCAGTGCTTACAGTTATTTATTTGACAAAACCATTAAACTTATATATTACTTGACAATTCTTTTCACCTTTGTTTTGTTTTTAATCTTATTTCTGTTTTTAAATTGATTTTTATAAGAAAAACTAAGTACCATAAATTATTTTTAAATTTCATTTTTTCTGTGTTCAAATTCCAAATTGTTTTCTTTTTTAAAGCTCTACTTTTCTCTAATCAATAAAAATGAATATGCCTCCGAATATGGTCCAGCAAGGGATGACCCCGATGCAGCAGCCACCTCCGCCAGGACCTCAGCAAATTCCTCAACAGCAGCCTCAAGAAAAACTCGATAATATTTCCAAAGTTAAATCACTAATTGGCCCATTACGTGATTCACTCTCGGTAAATTAATATTATAAATTCAATAAAATATCCTAAACTAATTTATATATTTTTTTTAGAGTACTTTAAAAACAGCTGCCCAAACACTTCATCAAAATACTTTAAATGACACATCACAAATTGGACCTTTGTAGGTATTAAAAAAATAAATATATCAACAAAAAAAAACAAAAATTAATAAATTAAATTTTCATTTTAGAAAGGGTGTTGATGATTCAATGCTTAGATTCGATAAGAACATGGAAGAATTTTATACAATTTGTGATCAAATAGAATATAATTTGGTAAGAAAAATTTAAATTATAAGCATAGAAAATTTAAACTTGAGAATCCATGGCGATTTTTGTCCATTTTAATAAACTTAATCGAAGGAACAGGATGTATTCGCCGCTCGTGGATTTAGGTGAGTAAATTTTGGTATATATATATATTTCATATACCAATATATTTCATATATAGGTTATATACCAAAATTTACTCACCTAAATCCACGAGCGGCGAATACATCCTGTTCCTTCGATTAAGTTTATTAAAATGAAAATTTGAACATTAAAACAAACCCGAATTCTAAAATTAATCATATTAATGTGCCATAATGTAGTTATGCACACTAATTTATTATACTGTGTTTTGATTCATTGAGAAAATAGTGTGTATACCTAATGACCTAATATATATATATACAAATGATATGTAAAGAAAATTTTCTCGCGTTGGTTGTTGAGAGATCATTTCTCTTTTTGGAGTAGTCATTTTCAAGAGTGTAAGAAGTTAGGAAGTGATCGTGGAGTTAATTTGTTTTTCGGGTTGCAGTCCTCAGTTTTTGGTAACTGGATGTCTCAGAGTTTTGAAATTGACCATTAACACCCTGACTTGGGGAGTAGGCTCATTGAAACGACTTAGTCAAGTCAAACTAAACATTTCCATTCTCACAGAGATAAACTTTTGAGAAATTATGGGAAAGATTAAAAATAATAACCAATTTTTTGAAAATTATTTAATCTCTCGACTATCGATTTCGGCACGATGTACCATCATCAGGTCGGCATTAGTTTGATGTTTTGAATATAGTGTGTGTTGACAAAACTGCCATTATTTTTGGAGCTGGAATTTCTTTTTGAATTTGTGCTCAAAATAATCCTTATTTATTCTAGTTTAATATAAAAAAATTTGGCTCCGATATCTAAAATTTTTTTTTAAATATTCGCCCAGAAAGAGGAAAACTTTTTTTCACGTCCCTATCTTTGCTGGGCGACGAGTCGGCTCCCGCAACTCTTGATATATATACATATAATTTGCGGCTAGTTCTTTCATTGCAAATCATATCAAAGTTTTATCATTCCTTTAACCTTGGTCTTAATCCTTCTGTAACGTAGCACCCCTTCTCCAATTCATCCTTTCCTGGTACTGGTACAGTACAGTGGGGGACAATATTAAGTCCCACCCATGCGTTTTCTACTTGTGATTATTTCATAGTTTTTAAAAAAATATTATATATTTTTTAATCGAAACTCCCATGGTTCAAACCTAGAAAATTTCCAATAAAGATTTTCATTATATTTTATAAAAACAATGAAATAATCACAAGTAGAAAACGCATGGGTGGGACTTAATATTGTCCCTCACTGTACATTCTCTCTTTCAAGTCCCTCATTCAACCATATATATATATTAGAGTGGTAGTTAAAAATTAAATTTCTTTTGGTGCCCCTAAAAAGCTTTCTTTTGATGAAAAAACACTAGGAAAATTTTTTATAATTTTTTTATGTCAAGACAAAACGTGCCTCAAGACGATTTAAGTTAATTTTTGGGTATAATCATGTTTTTTGAAGATTTTTAATAATAAATACAATTTCATACAAAATATAAACAACCACAGAACCAAAATTCATGAGAATACAATAGTTAATCAAAATAACAATATATTTTCCAAACAATATGGTCTGTTAATTAAAAAAAATCAATGATATTTTAATTAATATTTTTATTATAGAAACAAAGGCATTAAGAAATCGAAAGAAAGTTTACTTAAGGATTGGAATGAAGAAAACTAGAGATTAAAATTAAATTTGTATTAATTTTGTAATAAAATAAAAATATTAATTAAAATATCATTGATTTTTTTAATTAACAGACCATATTGTTTGGAAAATCTATTGTTATTTTGATTAACTATTGTATTCTCATGAATTTTGGTTCTGTGGTTGTTTATATTTTGTATGAAATTGTATTTATTATTAAAAATCATCAAAAAACATGATTATACCCAAAAATTAACTTAAATCGTCTTGAGGCACGTGTTGTCTTGACATAAAAAAATTATAAAAAATTTTCCTAGTGTTTTTTCATCAAAAGAAAGCTTTTTAGGGGGCGCCGCAAGAAATTCAATTTTTAACGACAACTCTAACATATATATATATATATTTACATCTTTTATCTCAGTGAATAATAATAATAAAGTTTCATAGCACGACTTTTAAAAGTTCAAAACTTGAAGATGGATAAAAACGCACACCTTAATAACCATGTTTAAAGCCAGCCTCTGACTTGCCCACTTATATATTACGAATAACGGCCAAAAATCGACTTAACCACTTATTCACTGGGATGACAGATATACATATATAGCCCACATTATTTGTTTTCAGTATATCAAAACATATAATAAATTAGGGCCACATTATTTGACCTATCAATTTCGATACATCAATAGAAATTCTGTTTTAAATATACTGTATAACATAATTTTCTAATGTTTGTCCCCTGATTATATGAAGTTTTAAAAATGAATAAGATTTTTCCTATCGGATAGTTTTCAAATTGCAGGTCGTATCAGTTTTAATTATCATTCCTCTTAATCCTTCTGTAACGTAGCACCCCAGATACCCTTCTCCAATTCATCCTTTCACTGGTACAATCTTTTAATTCCCCCACAATAGAGGCAAGGTATTTGAGTTTCCCGATACTCTTGATGAAAATATCCCTCCCCACTCTTGGCCTCTTCCCCGAACCACAGGTCTTCAATCTAGTAAATAATTCTACTTTCATAATAAGGTTTATCTTGTGCTGAAAATCTCTCAAGGTATAAAATAAAGGTTGAATAGAAGGGTCAGGATGGAAGTAAATAGGATTAATTAAGTAAATACCTTCAGAGACTTTATTATTTTTTTTATTTACAATAAATAAATTTATAACACATGAAGTGATTAATTTAAAAAAGAAATTTACTATCTCATTAATAGGTAACCTTAATATTTTCAAAAATATATAATGAAATTAAGAAATATTTTTCTTTTTTCCTTTTATTTCTTTCTTATTTTTTTTTTAGAAAACTTCATTAGAATGTATGAGCCAGAGTTCATCTAGTCAACATTACCTTCCCCTTCCAGTGGCAGCAACGAGAATCGATTCGATTCCTAATCAAGATGCAGCCCTTACTTATCCTCAATATTTGTGTGCAGTTCGTACTCAAATTCATTACACTCATGAATTACACGAACTTCTTCGTGCAGCATCTCAATCGATTGTTCAACCAGAATAATTATAATTTATTTATAAAATAATTTTTAGATATAAAATATTTATTTTTTCTATTTTTTAATTTTTTTTATACATTAATATACTCATTTTTTATATTTATAAAAATTAGGATTAAGTATTTTATAAGGATTTTATATGCAATTATCTTTTTGATAAGTGAAAATAAATTATTCCATCCAATTTTTTTGTTTGTTTTTTTTATTCCGATAAATGATCAGTCTTTTGATTGGGACTTAACATTTAATGATACAGCTCTAGGGAGAAGAAATGCTGAGCCTCTCCTAAAACAAAAATATAAATAACATTTTCAAATTGTATAGACTGAGAAAAAAATGAATTTTAAGAAGTATTAACTCAATTTTTTTTTATTTTTATTTGTCGGTTGATAAGAAAGGTTTATTAACGAATTCAAAGAAATATACAAAATTATGAGAGGCAATAGGAGAGGACAAAAGTTGAGTCTCTTCCATGAGTTTTTTAAATGTGATTATTTCATTGTTTTTATAAAATATATGAAATTCTTTATTGGATTCTTAATCCATTAAGAGGCTTTACAAAGGCACATTGAATTATTATTAGGAGAATTTTTAATTATAGACCACATTTTTGAATTAAATATTTATTTAAAAAAAAATATATATAAATACTGTACAACGTTGATGTCCGTTAATAAGCCCACAATCTTCCGTCCACGCACTATTGGCCCACCCAGTATAATAAATAATATTTATAAACTATTCATTATTAATAGATCAACGAAAATCAAACAAATGAGATTAAATAAAGCCTATCATCTTGCCATCTGTTGACAAATTTCGGTAATAGTTGGGCCTTTTGGCTATATTTTTAAGACCCCTATCGCCATCTTATCGGCAAAAATATGCGAACAGCTTTGCCTCTCCATGTTTGTACAAGCATTTGTTCCATCTATAAACCAATCTATCGAAACCGGCACAGAAGAAATCACAGTCCAGGTCGAGGAACCATTTAACAACATGGGGAGTCCAAACCTCCCCTGAACTCAAAAAAACTTTCGGTTTCGTTATTATACCCTTAAAGAGCGCTGTTTTTGTTCTATATACAGTGTAATTAAAGGAAATGGGTAGATTACGTTTACTTACCCTTCACGTTTGCGGCCTCCTCCTAATACTTTAGAGAAATTAATTGAAGAGGATGCCTCGCCGTTATTGCTAGATTGATTTGTTGTTGGTTTGCGAACAGGAGGTTGCGAAAGTTGTACTGTGATTATTTGCTTATCAATCTCTTCGCCATCCATTTTTAGTAAAGCTTGTTTTGCTTCATGCTTTTAAAATAAAAAAGAATTGAATAAGAAATATAAAAAAGAAAAAAAAAAGAAAAACTTACTTCATCTTTGTATTCAATAAACGCCAATCCTTTCGAATGCCCATTTCTAAATGTAACCAATCTAACTTTACAACTTCCAAATTTAGAAAATATTTTGTCAAGGGTTTCTTCTGTTGTGGATATTGCCAAACCTTAAAAAAAAAAAAATTAAAATTTATCACAACTCTTTAATTAGAAAAACTTTTCAAAATGAATATTAACCTTTAACAAAAAGTTTATTTGGCTCTAGATTTGTACTATAACGGAAAGCTTGAGTTGTTGACGCAGAATCTCCAGAACGTAAACGAGAGACAAACACAGGCCTATTATTTAAAGGTTCTCTGTCTCGTTTCAGGGCAGCATCTACTTCTGACTAAAATTTATAAACGGAATAATCAATATAATAAATTTATATTAGATTAAGAAGAGGAGCCCACGGATGGCGAATCACCGACTTTTTTTTAACTCAGAGGATTTGGACAATTTCGATGCACCTCAAAAACACTCGAGGAAATCTCGAGGGGTATCCAAATGGCTTAAGGTGCGCGTCTCGGGGTGCTAATTTTGGGACTTTCCTGTGGCCACAATTTTGAAGCTATCGACCTCAAATTTTATTTAAATTAAAGCTATTTAAAATATCTACAACTTATAGAAGCCCTTTTTTTGATTTTCGAAAAAAAAAAATTTTTTTTTAGATTAATCGCATTAAATAAAAGATATTTTAAAAAAAGGAGCTCTATAAGTTGTAGATAATTAAATTAGTAATCATTGTGTTCAAAAATAATTAATTTGCTACCCTTAATTAATTAGCTGGAAGCTCTAGAATGAAATGGGAAAGTTCCCTTGTATTTCTATGGGGAACACTAACGCCATCTCTTGCCGCCTCGAGTCAATCGTGTTTTAACGGTTTTTCGAGACGCGCACCTTAAAAAAAAATCATCGGACTGCCTGGGATCCGAACCCGCGACCCTTGGTATACAAAGCAGGTGGGCTACCAACTACACCAAGTTTGAGGGCGTTGAAAAATATTACGATTAAATATTTGTAAATTAATTTAACATTTCAACTTTATAAATGTTCATATATCAAAATTATAGAACTCGGATATCTTCAAAATAGATTTCCTTGAATGTTTTTAAGAAGTGCATTGTACTGCTCTAGGAAATTGATGTCCAGATACAGTACTCAACTTCAAATCCTATGAGTTTAAACAAATCGGTGACCCACCACCCGGGAGGTCCCCTTGTAAGATAAAAATAAAATAATAACCTCGCTGGAAAAAACAACATAAGCATAGCCTTTGTTAATTCCCTTTGCTCCTTTTATAAGTCGAATAGCTTCAGGCTCTCCCGTTGACTTGAGCCATGTGTGTAATTCTAATTCCGTTAGACTATATGACAAATTTGATAAAAATACTGTCTTTTTAGGATCATCATCAAAAGTACCTTAAAAAAATATTTATTACTTTCAGAGAACAATTTAGAACGGGAGGGGGGGGGGGGATATTAATATTACTCACCTTTTTGATTAGGTTCAGAATTACTCTCACTGAGCTTAACTCTTTTTGTTGGAATTACTAGAGCTTGTTGCGCTGGTGCAGGAGTTTCTTCAATTCGTTTATCTTTATTTTTAGGCTCCGATTTCTGAACTATCTTACGTTTCTTAGTAGAAGTTTGAATTGGCTTCGTTATGGCTTTTTTAACATTCTCTTTTCGTTTCTCATTTTCACTTTTTCGTAATCTAATAAAAGATAAACATTTCTTAAGATTTACACATGATCACAAATCAAGCTTTTTTTATACTTTCTCTTGCCCTATATATGAAATATATATAGAAAGTATTGCGATCATGTCAAAAATTCGCTGTCGAGATTTTGATGGATATACATGTTTTGAGATCCCCTGAGTCCAAAAAGTGGGTAGCGCAAATTGGTCTGTCTGTGTGTAACGATTTTTAGCATGAAGGAATTGAGGATTGAAATTTTATATTTAAGTTAGGTACCCTACGGGACACTCAAAATAAGGTTTTGAACAAAATCGGCCAAAAAGTATTGTACTGATATACTTTTTCAGTTTTTTTTTTTCGATTTTCTCAAAATTCGCTCCATTAAAATTGTTTAAAATTCAAAAATCAATTATTTTTTAGATGCTCTTTAAAGTGTATATTCTCATTTTGCCCTAAAAGTGTTTTGAAGTACACTTTGCTGTTGTAGTATTTCAGATTTTTCAAATTCATTTTCCGGCTCTTTCTTCCATAGAGCCAATGTGAAATCCTTATGGGGATTTGCATGTTAATTTCGATTCAAAAGGGGGTCCCCCTTTGGAACTTCTTACACATTTTAAAAATTTTTTTCCATTTCTTTTGAAATTTTGTATTTATTTAGAATTCTCTATTGTGTATAAAATGCCCAAATATGAGATTAAAATTTTGAAAAATAACCATAGTTTATTTCAAGCAGTCAACATTTAAAACGCAAATTTGGAACTAAGGTGCTATGGGAAACTAAATATATCTCGACACAAAAATCTGGTGTGACAGCACGGTGCACAACTTTCTCTTACCGAAGGGTTTATTTTTTATTTATATGCCCATAAATAGATTTTTATGCTGTTATAAATGATATGTAAACTATTCATTATTAAAAGATGAACGAAAATCAAACAAATACATGAGATTAAATATAGGCCTACCATTCTGCCATCTGTTGGCAAATTTTCGTAATAGTTGAGCTATTTGCCTAACTTTTTAAGACCCCTAACGCCATCTTATCGGGAAAAACATGATCAGTAAATATCTTTTAGAATTAGAACCAAAAAGTTGGAAATATAAAATTTCACTATCTTATATATAATTACCTCAAAGCTATTGCCTGAGCCGCCTGTGCATACGATTTCCAAGAACCATAATCTCTTTCAAAATTAAGCCAAGCTTCACCAATAAGTTCAGGTTTATCTTGAGTCCGTTCTAATGCCCGTGCAAACAGCTTACAAAGACGTGTAGGTTTCTCATCTGATTGTCTGAATTAAAAAAATAAAAATATCAAATAGGTCCTTTATTCAAAAAAAAAAAAAATTCTGTACCAAATCTAGAAATTATACGATATATAGATTGAAATTTAATTAAAATTAAATCCCAATTATGTGTAAATAAGATTTATAAAGAATAATTCATGTAGTTACCTTAGTACAGAAAGGTATTCCAACCAAGATTGAGCGCTATGTGCATGGTTGCCAATTGTTCGAATATCTTGCCAAAGAGCTTGAAATCGATCAAAATCTTTACAAAAAAGCAATTCAAGCCTTGCGAAATATTTGAGTAGTCGGCATTCAGGATCACCTTCTTCTCCGAACCCTAAATAATAATAATAATTAAATAAAATATATATATATATATATATATATATATATATATATATATATACCGGTATATGTATTTTTTTTAATTTTCCTCTAAGCTACTGAGGTCATTTAGAGGTTCAATATAGATAACTACCAGGGGACAATATATACTATGTATTGCAATATATCTTACATTGAGCTACACTTGTACAGGCTCGATCACACAACTTTGACATCTTATCTCGTACAGATGGATCTTTCCAATCGCCAGTTATTGTAGATCGAAAATAAGTGATATACTCAAGCCAAAGTTCTACAGTATCAGGAGCACCAAGAGGGCAGGCTAAAGCTCTTTCAATCACACCTAAAAACAAAAGAATTATATTTTATTGCAAAGGACTTCCTGTAAAAAAAAGGTGTTAAATACCTGTAATATCAGATTGTGGTTGCGAAGCCGACGCTAGAGCTCTAATATATCTTGTCCAAAGAGGTCCAGCCCATGGGCAACTTTTAACAGCGCGTTCAAATAATTTTTTTACTTGAGGACATCTTTCATTTTCAATTTCAACAATATTAGCTGTCATATCAATATATGCTGTCCATAATGACGGATCATGACATATTTCTGTTAAGGCCCTTTCAAACAAGGCGGAAGCCCAGAGTTTTCCATTTTCCCGTTTTAAAACATAATTTGCATATTCGCAAAATATATCTATCCGGTCCTGTCCGGTGATATCAGATAACTAAAAAAAAATGTTATTTGATTAAATGTTTGATGACATAAAATGCAGGGGCGAAGTTGAATTTTTTAATTATCAAAATCTTAATGATATTATTAATCTCTATTGGAATTATAAATTTTTTTATCCACATAAAAACGTTTATAATCTCAAAACAGGGGCGTAGGTAGAAATTTTTTTTTTGCATGTCACTTAAAAATAAAAAGACATGTACTTATATATTATATACTTTAATTTAATACTTACTAATTTTTTTTCAAAATGTTGAATTTGGTCAAACGAATCACAAGAATTTTGATACAGACTTTTTAAATTGTCACCATTTCCAGACCACTCGGCCCACGATAACCAACTGTCTTCATGATTGTTATGAGGAGAGCTCAAAAGTTTTTTATAAATATTTGTAATTCTTTCTTTTTGAAGTTTTAATAAATTTTCATTTGACGGATCTTGATTGATCTTTAGTAAGATATTTTTTTCAAATTCAAGATATGCACAGAAGATTTTAGACGAATTATGAATTTGTAGAGAACAAACTTCTAGGGATCTTTCGAAGAGTGATCTTATTTCTTCCGTATCCTTAAGTTCCGGGTTATTAGTAGCATACTGAATATATGCTAGCCATAATTCTATAGCTGAAAAAAAATTAAAGTTTGTAAAATATCTTTATATAATGATAATATATATATATATATAATATATAAATATGCATTTACAAAATGATATATTTTTTTATAGACAGGGGAAAGAGCAGGTGCAGCCAAAAACAAAAGCCTCCGATTTAATACAATTCAACGAGACGTTTTGGGTGAATTTTATTTATCCATCTTCAGTCCTTCAAAATTGTTAGAGTCCCGGAGTTAGTCAATAGGGCAATACATGTAAATTTATGTATCATATGTCCTGACGATTTGGGCCTTCATATTTATTAAGTGAGATTATTCTCACTTATTGATTTATTTTTGAATTTTTTTAATTGAGATTCTTAAATTAAAAATAGAATTTTTGAGATTATTCTCACTTAATAAATATGAAGGCCCAAATCGCCAGGACATATAATACATAAATTTACATGTATTGCCCTATTGACCAACTCCGGGACTCTAACAATTTTGAAGGACTGAAGATGGGTAAATAAAATTCATCCGAAACGTCTCGTTGAATTGTATTAAATCGGAGGCTTTTATTTTTGTCTGCACCTGCTCCTTCTCCTGTCTATAGAAAAACAGCCACTGACTTCATTGATATATTTTTTGATATCTTTTAAAAATACTCTTATTAGTTTCTTGTAACAGCCCGTGTTATTATAAATATTAAAGTTTGATTTTGATAATACGCTTTTATTATACAAAGAATGAACAAAAGAAATACTTACATTGAAAATCGTTAAGAGCTCGTTCAAATAATTGCATTAAATTTTTCTTTTCTTCTTCACTTGTAGCGATATTGGATTCATCTTGAAGCCAAACGAGCCATAATTCTGTAAAATTGATATATGTTTGAATTTATTCTTTAATTTTTAATTGAGATTCTTATAATTAAAAATAGAATTTTTGAGATTGAAAAAGAAATAAAAAAAGTAATAAATTTTAAAAATTATATATATATAATAGCATTGTGTCCCTCCGTCCGTCTGTTACGCTATACTTAATTCGGGCCAACAATTATGTCTACGTTTTGGCGACTATACGTCACCCAAACTCAGGACCTTAAAATACAACATTTATTTGTTTTGTTGGGTGACGTACTGGTATAGTCCCCGAAAAATAGACATTGGAAATAAATAATTGTTGGGCCAAATTAAGCCTTTTTTCTTCACCTTCGTGCCAATTAATATTATTGTAGTAAGGAATAATATTAATATTATTATGGTACCTGGACGAAGTGAAAATGTAAGAGACATTTTTTCTCTAGCTTGACGCAATTTTTCTAAATCCCCAGTTGAACGGAGAGTGTCTATCAAAGTAGTATGAGATGTATAATCGAATGCATCGTAAGATATCTAAAAAAGAAAACAAATGATATCGTTAGCAAGATTTTAATCATTTCTGAGGGAAATACGCATTATGTTGAGTTCCGGAATGACCGAGCTGAAGCTCGGTGGTTTTTTCTTTTGATAAAATAAAAAACTAAAAAAATACATCAGTAAAGTACTAGTACTCGAATTTTCCCAAAGACAAAACCTAGCACAATTTCAAATTCGTACCGAAAATAGTATATGTTTAAAATTTGAAAAAAATCGTTAGAGCCGTTTTCGAGAACTGAAGAGTTTACAAATAAACATACATTGATCGTTTAATAGTATAAGATATGTTGATTTATAATCAATAAATAACATGAAACAAATAACCTAGTGTTTTATTTGTATATTTTAATAAGAAATCTGGATTTCAAATAGATTTTTTTTTTTTTTTTTTTTTTAAACCTTCCCCCCCCCCCCCCCCCCCCCCCCCCTAAAATTATTTTATTACCACAATAAAAAAACCGCCCAACCCCCGGTTGGGGGGGGCCCCCCACCCGGGGCCAAATGTTATTTTTTAAAGTTAAATCCTCAGCAGTTTCACAAAGTCATTCTTAGCGAGACGCTTAGGATCTAACATAAGCGCCTTAAGTATGTGATTTTTATTGTATTATATATAGATTAACAAAAATTTATAACTTCAAAACACATTAAACGTTGATTAAATTGAATTGAATATGTTGAAAATTACTAAGACTTAAAAATGCTAGCAATTGATTAAGTACGGGACTCTATTTTTAAATTAAATTTAATTTTATTACTATATATATATATAATATACCCGGTATATATTCTACTACTATGATCGTACTAACTTTTTCTTCCAAGTTTTGAATCAATTCATTTCGTTTCTTTTCTTCTTCTTCATTTTCATCATCAGAATCGGAATCAGAATCTTCATTCTATGAAATATAATAGATTAAATTGTGATTATAACAAAATTATAGAGCTTAAAAAAACTTTTATAATTACAATATTATTTTCTTCTTTTGTTTCAGGCTCAGAATCGGATTTTGTTTCCTTTAAACCGTCATGTTCCATTATATCTTCATCCATTATTATTAGAAGTTTGACAGAAAGAAAAATTAATAATTATTAATATAAATTAGATTATTCTTGAAACTTTTTAAAATAAAAAAATATATTAATTCTATTAACGGTTTATTTGAAGAGCATTAGTTTTTAAATGACACTTAGAGGTTAATAAATATTATAAATACCCGGCTGATTACTTTACTAGATATAGAGATTATTATCTATGATAATATATTAATATTATCTATGGAGGTGTGCAGTAATATTTTCAAAATAAAACGACTGATTATTTAGAAAATGATTGGAAATTTCATCAAATAATAAAAAGCGCAAAAGTCAGCCATATATTTGAAAATGTTTTTTTTAGCCTGCGCGTGCGCAGGATGTGAGAGCAGTTGGTTCAATCACTTTTTTTTTGGCTTTTTTACAGCGTCTAACAAATTTTAAAAAGCAAGAATTATGCAGAAAATAAACCAATGGTTGGTTTCCACATTAAAATAAATATTTCGAATTGCCTGTGCAATCCATCCTCAGTACATCAAATTATACATATGTGGAGCGTCTTTTAAAATGATAAAATTTAACATGAGAAGCAAGCCATTCTACAGTTAGAGAGGAAGTTTTAGAACCTCCCTGGCTTTAGATGAGCAAGCTACTGAGGGAAAAATTATATCTGTAAATATCTGATATAATAATATGTCATATACCTACTATTATTAATTATATAATTATTATATCTGTTGTATTTCCAAATTTCCTTGGCTAACGCCAGTGGAGGATATCAATATTTAGTTTTTAGGGACATTGGATGAAGATGTTTGGATTTTATGAGGATAAATAAAATAACTTATTCTGGTTATAATATTTATATTTGTTGAGATAGTAAGATTTGAAGTAAATGAATATAAGTTGGAAGTAACGAGCATAAACCAATTTTCTGCTACACAATTTATGGTTACACAATTTGACGAAGCCCAATCGGAGTCTCAAAGATTTTTCAAGACTCTCTCCAAGATTGGTTAAAGACTTTTCAAAGATAGATCAAATACTCTCAAAGGCTTTTTCAAGACTGCCTTTTTAACGTGCTAACCTTCCATATCGAGGGTCGCGGGTCCTGATCCCAGGCAGTCTGATGATTTTATTTAAGCCATTTGGACAGGGGCGTATATAGAAATTTTTTTCGGGGGAGGCCGAGACCCATTGTTGTCTCTATATCCCTATAGGGCTATATGCATTTAGAAAATTTCGGGGCGGGGGGGGGGAGCGGCCCCCCCCCCTTTATATAGGCCCCTGGTTTGAACCTTGAAAGTTTCCTTTAAAAAATATATATTATTTTTTTTAAAAACAATGAAATAATCACAAGTAGAAAATGCAAATATTTGCCAAATAAATGTGGAAAGCAAACGCTGGTTTATTTTCTCCATAACTCTAATGATTTGTATTCAACTTCTTCTATTAAAAAGGCAAGAAATAATCTTTTGTCTATTTTTGGGATAACAGGATTATAGAAAGACACCAAACATACAGTCGAGTTTCTCAGAAAAACCTTGGCACAAAACTATTCATTTTCATGATTCAGTTATACTTAAAAAAAATACAAAAAATTTTATAACAAATTAACAATACTTACAGGTTGCTTTTGGGGAACAATTTTCTTTATTTTTAATGTAAGGAACAACACCGGTGAGCAATTTTTCCATTTTTGCATTTTGGAATTGTTCAATTCTAAAATGGTCTGAGCAAACCTTATAATTAGTAAGAATAGTTGTTTGTGGTAGGCTAAATAAAAGAGGGTCATTTATAATTTTTAACCACAACTCTCGAACCTGACTGTTCCTGGGAAAACAAAACAGTTTTATTTTGTTTGTTCCTGGATACTTATTCTTGCAGCTATTCACACAACATCTTTTCCTCAGGGGCAGCATGCTGTTTAAGAAAAAATAAATAATTTGGTAAATGCCAAAATATTGAATCAAAGAAAACAATATTAATTCTAATAATAATGAAGGAAGAGAGGATGTCAGCCAAATTAATTCTAATAATCTTAAAAGGTAAATCGCGCCAAATTATGGATAGGGTAGCCCCTTAATGTTTTGTTCCCTCAAAGACATTCACTGGGGTCTTTACAGGGTTTTTAGTTTCGTTGGCATGATGTGTTTTATCACTGGTGTCGTTTCGGTTCGATTTTCTTCGAAAACCATTCAGTTCGGTAGCCCTTTAAAAAAGTCGAGAATTCCCTAAAGTGGTTTTAATTTTTTTTTTTTTTTTCACTCAGCAAAACCTTACTGCACCGGACAGAAACAACTAGGTCAGGATTCCTGCAAGTTGTTTTTAAATTATAGATAATAATGTTTTAAATATAACCGCTCTGTCAGAGCTTGACCAAAAAACCAACCTGATTTTGGATGCTTGTCAATTCTGATCAGGGAACACTTTTTATATTCCAAAGCGCTTTTTCAAATGGATGAAATGACTGTTGTCACCTGTGTCGAAGCCGCCGAAAGGGATTTTCCAGGAAAAAGGGCTTTTTCCGGTTTTTCTATTGATCAGCTATTGAGTTGATAACTGATGTTTTGACGCGAACCAGGCAGGCGACACTAGCACTATCTAGCGGCGATGTTATCACTCTGAACATAGGAGCTATATCTTCAAATTAATGATATGAAGAGCAAGGCTATGGGCCGAGAGAGGGGCAGGTGAAAAGACTCAACATATTAATAGTCTGAAAGAGGAAGAAAACGTGAGACCAGAAGTGATACGAAGCAAAAAGTCAACTAAAAAGAAACTATGAATCCAATTAGATGTTATAAAGCCTCTGCCGCAACAAAATAAATCCATACTCATTTTCGATCATACATTGTCGGAGACCTGGTGTAATTCCGTCACCTTTCTAATTCAAGATGGACTTGGCAATTTGGCACAATATTAAGAAAATATGCAAATCTCCATCACCTGATCAAACTGGCCGATGGCTACGTTTACAAACGGCACATCGACCAGCTACGCAGAACACACATATAATAGGTAAAATAAATCTGTCACCTTTGCACTCCATCGAAATCCAACCACTAGCATCGAGTCCACAACTATACAAATATACGTACCACATCCCTTCTATAATTTACACGGAAATTCAAAACCCAGACCGAGCCTGTTCAACAATCAACCATTCAGCCAGAAGGGAGCACCCCTCGGCCCGTGGACGTCACCTCATCCGAACCAAGAAGATCAGAGCCTAAGCGTCTGAATCATCAGTATCTCCAATACTATTCAAAGTTAATAGTGCCGGAGAATTAATATAATTTTATAAATTGGCAATAACCATGAAATTAGCCTCAAGACAAATTTAAATTTTTTTTTTTTTTTTTTAAACCCTTTCCCCCCCCCCCCCCCCCCCCCCGTAACCCCCCCCCCTGTTGAAATTATATGCCTCATTGACGTGAGACCTGTATTGCTCAGGCTCCAGTTATTAGCCTGAACTTCAAAACACTTTTAAGCGGCCCCTATACGACCTATATTTACGTCAATATATTGCACAATAATTGACATTGTACAATCAGATTGAGCCTCTGTTGATCACATTGAAAGATTGCGCAATATATTGAGACAATCAAAAACAGTTTATTTATTTATTGGGCAAGACTCTACTGTACTATCTAGTCGCAAAAAATTTTGAAAATCAGTTTATTCATTAATTCTAAGTTCAACAGATTTTCGTGAGTGTACTTATTTCTTTCTTTAAACCATTCCTTCATCCACCTGCCCTTCTTTTTTTTTGAAGCTATAACTAATGCTATACTTGCTGCCTTTTTATTACTCCACATCTTGGTTGCACAAGTATCTTTAGCGAACTAATTTATTCAGCAATAATATTGCACCGTGTGGTTTGGCCAAGTAATAATATTGTACAAAATATTGTGCAATATATTGACGTAAATATTGATCGTGTAGGGTAAGGTCCTCATAGAACGGCTACAAGAGAGTATTCTAGAGGCGGTCTAATACTATTAACAAGAAGACAAAAATAAATGAATGAATGGAATATTTTAAACTATCTCACAAATAACACAATGAACTGATTTATTAAAGAAATATAATGAGTTAAGATATTTACATAGAGTAGCAGCCTTTAAGCCACTTGTAAAAATGAATCGTTTTTTCAAAGGGCTCAAGTGTTTTTGACATTGTGCGAATATTCATATTATTTTCATGCTTCGACAAGTTCCAGCATGCCTGAACGAATAAAGGCTGGAAATTACGATATGGGAAATGCCTTTTTTGAAATTTTTTTCTAATAATATTAAAGAAGAAGGTTCATTATCTTATTAATTAAAAATAAAAAAGAACGAGGAAATTAAATGTTTATGCATAAAAATAAATCAAGATAAAACCAATGCGAGAGTTATTATTAAAAAGAAAAATAAAAGTTATAAACAAAAATAGAGATTAAGCACTATTCTCTTTAAAAAACTTTTCGTCATATAAATACAGATTGTTCTTCACACAAAAATATTAGTGTATGCAAATGAGATGATAAAGATTTTATATTTATAATATAAATAACAAAATTTTTTTTTTTTGTTATAGAAATATTTTACATAATTTTTTTTTTTTTATGAAAAAATTAAAAGCCGGGTAATGGCACAATTTAGTTGAATAAATACATTTATTATAAAAAAGAAATATATCTAGTTGTATAGAATTTTTAAAGTTATTATATGAACTTTCTAAGTCCTTATCTTAATATTTTAATCCCAGGATTCCTGAGGAGCTTGGTTCATATACGAATCTAATTCTTTATCCAATTGAGCTTTGGTTCCTGCCATATACTGGTCTAATTGCATATCAAGCTCTTCTTTAGTAGGTGGAGTCGATTTTCGTTGCCAGGCTCCTCTTCCACGACCAGAGCCACGCCTAAAACAAATTTATATTTTAAAATCAATAAGTTAGCTTTATTGAGTAGGGGACTATTGTAATAGCTAGAATAAAAACATGTAGGTTTTTATAAACAAAAAAATATGACTAACTTACTTGAGTTGAGCCCTTTGAGCTCCACTTATAGACTAAAAAATATTTAATTTTTAATATACCTAGCTCCTCTATTATTCCCTCGATTGTCGGCGCCAGTCCTTAAAGAACCTCTGGACTGATTTCTTCCTCCTCTACTTCTGGGAAAGGACCCTCCTCTACCTCGACCCCTTCCTCCTCTAATACCACCTAAAAAATCAAAGTTTAAATTATTAAAAAAAAAATAATTGAATTGTTTATAAAATAATTTTACCTCTAGAGCCTCTTAGAGTATTTCCTCCTCGGAAGTTGGTGTTACGGAAGACTCTTGCTGTTTGACCTGTCCATTGATTATTAAGATTTGTTCGTGAATTTCTTCTTGTTAAATTAGTTTGAGAATTAGTCCTTGATCTTGAAAAATCTCTTCCACGAGAATTTGACCGATTTCCACGGAATTTTGTTTGTACGCCTCTACCTCGTCCCCGGCGACCTGACCAATTTTTTCCTCGTGAAGGAGTGACACCTCCTCCTAATCCACCAGTACCTCTTCGACGTCCGGTTCTTCTAAAGTTTTCAAATCCCCTATTACTATTAATAGATCCTCTGATTGAGTTAACTTGTTGTCGAATACTTTTCTGAAAATAAATATTATATTAGGACAGTGTTTTTAACAAGAAGATTACTCGGTTGGCATTTTTTCTAATTAACAATATTTTCAAACAATCTTTAACTTTATATCAAAAGAAGAGCAATACAAAGAATTAAGAAATGCTAAAAATTTAAGAAAGAATTTGATAAAACGAATGAGATTGGGATGAAAATTTCACTGAAAAAATAATCAAAATTATTACTTTGAGTGTTTTTATTAAATAAAAATAGTTGGTTTTGGGTAAACTTGGGTTTATTTGCTTAAGACACATATTTGTGAGCCCATCTTATATAAATAAACTACATGAAATCAAGTACTGTATTTTTCTCAAATTTTTCCTCTTGGGTTATCTACTTTCGGAAACTAAATAAATGTTTCAGGAATGAAAGTTGGAAGAAAAATGCAGCCAGAATTTTTTCTTTAAAAATATATTTCAACAGCTGACGTTTCGGCTTTGGTCAAAGCCATCCTCGGAGCTGATGTTGGTCTTAATATACATATATTTTTTTAATTTTAATACCGGATACAATGCAAAATATATATATATGAAGACCAACAGCAGCTCCGAGGATGGCTTTGACCAAAGCCGAAGCGTCAGCTGTTGAAATATATTTTTAAAGAAATCTGGCTTGTTTCTTTCAACTTTCATTCCTGATATAAATTCCACCAGCCATAAAATACCCTTATACTAAATAAATGTTGACACGAAATATCTACTTTGCGGTTAGACACACTATTTATTAAAATGTTCTTTTTATATGGGTGTATCAAGATTGTTATCTATATATATATATATATATATGCGAAGATAAGTTTTCTCGGGTTGAGTCGCGTGTGATGTTGAGATTTACTCGACGTTTCGGCTCTCCTTTTCGAGCCATTTTCAAGAGTATGTGATTAGGGGGGAATTGTTGGGGTGGTTTGTTTACGGGGTCGCAGTCTTGCTGGTCCCCAGGTCAATTTGGATGCCTCAGAGGCTTGGTTTGGTCTCTGAGAGCAGGAGGAAGGTTGAGTGTGTGTAATTGCGTTTGTGTTCGGTTTGGGTTGACTACGGGGCCTCAGTCTGCCTCCCCAAGTCGATGTGTTATTGGTTTGGTTAGTGGATGTGTTAGGAGATTGGGTGCGTGTGTGTGTGATCCTGTCTGTGTTTAATTTAGGTTGACTTTGGGGCCTCAATCTGCCTACTCCCCCAGTCGATGTATTGCTGGATGTTTCCGAGGCTTGTATTTGTGTTTGAGATGTGTTGGGTTGTGTGGTGGCGGTTTGCGTGTTGATGGTCGAAGTGATTTGTGTTTTGGTTTTTCTTACTGCTATGGCGCTCGAGGTCTTGCATGCTTGACGGCTAGCTGACGACTAATATATATATATATGCGAAGATAAGTTTTCTCGGGTGCTCTCCTTTTGGAGCCATTTTCAAGAGTATGGGATTAGGGGGAATTTTTGAGGTAGTTTGTAGTTCGCAGTCTTGCTGGTCCCCAGGGCAATTTGGTGGATGCTTCAGAGGCGTGGATTGGTCTGACTGTGAGAGCTGGAGAAAGGTTGGGTGTGTGTAATTGTGTTTGTGTTCTGTTTAGGTTGACTACGGGGTCTCAATCCCCAAGTCGAGGTGTTATTGATTTGGTTAGTGGATGTGTTAGGGGCTTGGATTTGTTTAGTTTGGATTGGGTGTGTGTGTGTGTGTGTGTGTGATCGTGTCTGTGTTTAGTTTAGGTTGACTTCGGGGCCTCAATCTGCCTACTCCCCAAGTCGATGTATTGCTGGATCTTTCCGAGGCTTGTGTTTGCCTTTGAGATGTGTTGGGTTGTGTGGTGTCGGTTCATGTGTTGATAGTCGAAGTGATTTGTCTTTTGGATTTGCTTACTGCTGAGGCGTTCGAGATGTTGACTGGTCTCTGGCTAGTTGCAAACTAATAAGTGGAAGTTTTTTACTGACACGAAGTTTTTGAACATAAACGGTCAAAGAGTACTAGTACTTAACTGATGCACTTTTTCAGTTTTTTTTCGATTTTCTCAAAATTCGCTCCAACGAATTTGTTTAAAATTTAAAAATCAATTATTTTTTAGATGCTCTTTAAAATGTAACAATATATTCTCATTTTGTCATTGAAATCTTCTGAAGACCACTTTACTCTTGTACTTCATAGGAAAGATAGAGCGATTGTAGCTATATTTATTTCGTTTATTAGCCGACATTTCAGATATGCGACCATGCTCAGGGGTACAATAAATAACAGAAAGGAACGAGTGAGTATACAGAGAGAATTTTGTTTTTTTACATCACATGCGTACAACTTCAAATGAATCCAAAACATTAATCAATCTAACCTTGACTTGCATAGCCAATATACCTTTTGGTTTTATCATATTTATATTATAATTTGTCAATGTTTTGTATTCATTTGAAGTTTTGTGCATGTGATGTAAAAAAACAAAATTCTTTCTGACTGAATACTCACTCGTTCTGTTATTTATTGTAGGCCTGAGGATGGTCGCAAATCTGACCGAAACCTCGGCTAATGAACAAAATAAATATAGCTACCATCCCTCTTTTGTTTATTCCTTACTAAAAGATCTACTCAGTTATCGGCCTCACTCTAATATATATGTTCTAGAAGGCTTCCGCGAGTAAATGTATGGGAAGATAAGTTTTCTTGGGTACAGTCGCGTTGTTTGTTGATTTTTACTCGATGTTTGGGCTTTTTTGGAAGCCTTTTCAAGAGTGTGCACTTAGGAAGTAAATCTCAACAATCAGCGGCTTAATCAGAGAAAACTCATCTTCACATATACCTAGTAGCCTTCCAGAATATATATAAATATATTGATACTGATTAGTCTCCCTGGGTAAATAAAACTCACCATATTTCCTCCTTCTTTAACAAAATGTTATTAACAATTTTAAATTCCAAGGAAAAATATAAAGGTAATATTAAATATGGATTTTTCTTAATAATTGAAAATTTAAATTATTTTATACAAATAATTTTTTTGACTTGGTCAACCAACTTTGTCAGCATATCCCCTATTTATATAGTTAAAAGGTTGTCTACGCCTACTAATATTAGTTAGAAATCAATTTAATAATCACTTCAATTCAGACTTGACCTTATTTTTTAAGAAATTTTGTTAGTATATTTTTTTTGCTAGTGTATCAAGTGACACATATATATATATATATATATGCTATATATAGATATAGACCTGTTTGTACATGTAAACAATAGATTCTAAAATACCTTTTTAAGTTTTAAAGCTGCCAAAACCGCAGGTCTTCTCTCCATTTGCATTGAAAATCTCTGATTTTTTGAATTTTGATTAATAAGAGCTGCATTATTCTCCCTGATATTTAAAAGCGATTTCGGTTCTTTAGTCCTGGCTTGTCTTAGATATGTAAACCTAAAGTATTAAAAATTTTAAGTAAATTTAAGTAAATATAGTGATATTTTTATCAAATAACAAATTAATAATTAATTTTCAAACATATTTTAATAATAAAAAATAAAATTACCTTTCATTAAGTGACATCATGGTGGTATTATAAAGAACCAAGTTTTTATTCTTTAGAGAAGACATCTAAAAACTAAAATCAAATAATATTATTTAACAATAGTGGGGCCAACATTTAAAATAAGTAGGGATATATTGTTTTGTTATCTTACAAATTAAAAAAAAACTGTGATTATAATATTTGGGGGATCATTGTGTTGATAAAATGGAGTTCAACTCACACCTCTTTTTTTTTAAATCAATCTTCAGATCAATCTTGTAATGCTTGTTTGCTTGCTTGAAGGTAGTTTTATGCTTTTATGCAGAGTTGGGTTTTATACACGATTTTGCAGTTTTATACAAAAATCGAGGATAAAACTTGTATAAAACGTATAAAACTTGGATGCGCATGCGCAAACCCGACGAGGAAGGAAATTCAAATAAAATTTCATTTTTCAATTATTAACATTTTGATTATATTATTCACTAAATAAAAATCAAACAACATCGTCAATGATTTAAAACATTATAAAATATGAAAAGCTTTTAAGCTGTTTATTCAGGGAGGAGGGGTTGGTTTTTTTTACAGTTTTATACTTTTTATACATCGGCCTAGTTTTATCCGCGATAGTTTTATATATGTATAAAACCGTGTATTATACTCGGCGGGATAAAACCTGCCAACTCTGCTTTTATGGCAGAACTAGCAATAAAGCAAAATAAAAACATTTTTAAACGTTTAAATCAGAGTATATGGTTTAATATTTCATTGAAATTTTAATAAATAATAAATATATAATTTAATAAAAAAATGTTTTATGGCCTAGTAATTAATTTGAATATAAAATTAAAAACAGGGAATTTGGATTTGTTAAATCCCGAAAATAGCCGAACACTCCCGAACAGGGAACAAGGCAACTACCGAAGTCTGCCCGAAGCACCTTGGCAACAAAATGTGAATTTGTTTATTGAGGTTAAGAAAGAAAAATTATTTTAAAAATCCAGACAAGATTTATTTTCATTAATTTGTGATCTGTTAATGATTATTATAATAATTTTGTTTACAATATTATAAATTGGTGGTCAACGATTTTAATTTAATAATTTATTTATATTATATTCTGACTAATTAAATATTTGAAAGATGAAAATCGAAGAGGTTAAGAGCACTGTAAAAACGCAAAGGATTTCTGCCCATACTCATATTAAAGGATTGGGATTAAATGATGAAGGAAAAGCAATTCACCAAGCAGCTGGCCTCGTTGGTCAAGAAAATGCTAGAGAAGTATAATAAACACTGCATATTAGTATTATTATTTATTTATTTTGTGATATTCATTTGAAATTTATTTTTAGGCTGCCGGAATTGTCGTTGATATGATAAAAACAAAAAAAATGGCAGGAAGAGCTTGTCTTTTTGCTGGACCATCAGGAACTGGAAAAACTGCACTTGCCTTGGCAATTGCACAAGAGCTTGGCAATAAGGTAAAATCCGTATTTCATGAAAGAAAATTGTTTACTAGTTTGGTATCAAATCATTTGTTCCTTTAAGTTTTAAAACTATTCATTTCATTTCAATATTTTCATGAGTTTTATTAGCTCACACCCAGTGATCAGGCTTTAATCAGTACAAAATATAAATGAAAATTATATTTTATTTTGTTTAACAAACCTAAAACGCAGGTATATTATTTTTGTTGGATTTTAGAAATAATAATAATTGATCAGATTAAAGCCTGAAACTATTAGAAATCACAGTATTGTGAGAGTTAACTTCTTCCAATGATAAGACCAAGTGTCTGGTTAATTTGTATGTAATATATACATGCATGTAAGTTTCGTTTAAAGTCTATACGGGCGCAGATATCAAAAAGACTTAAAAAATCACAGAAATTTATTAGATAACCCAAAGTAAACCTTGAGATTTCGCCTGATTCTAAACTATAAAGCGTAATTCAATTATTACGTAGGCAGGATACTGATAACACATGTGTTCCTCTTCATATGGGCCCATCGCCTTTATTCAATATTTAAGATTTCGAAATATAGACAAGGTTGATTACCATTAAGCTGAGCTCGAGGATACTTGTCATAGAGATAGTTGCTGGAATCGATGGATACAACGAATATTTAGAAGGAAACATTATTGGCTGATCAATTTTTTACACATTATTAGATTTTGGCCTGAGCGACCATCTTCAAAGGCTTGAAAACACAAGTATTCATACCATTACCAGAGAGTTTCATAATCCATCGAATCTGAACAATTTTCTAGCATACAATTTTATAATATACAGCGTGCGGCGTGAGAACTTCCTTATTTTAAACAATGATAAAACAAAAAGTATTAGAGATATCATTTTAATTAATTTTTTTTTTACATAGCGGACATTTAAATTTTTTTTCATTGCTTTTTGAAAATGATATCTTGAAGAGGGCACCGTTCTGCTCAATACATTGGGAGAGTCGGAATCTGAAGTTTTTGACCAATTTGGCCAACATTCCGTGTCGATCTTGGCGTTAGCATCTCGAATATTGTTCTTCAGCTTATTCAGCGTTGTTATAGACCTACGCCAAGGATTTGAGAGATCCCCATAAAAAAATCACAGGGTGATAAATCTGGCGAGCGCGCTGGCCACTCTAAATTAAGATAAGACGTTCGGCCAGCGCACTCGCCAGATTTATTTTTTTTATGGGGATCTCTCAAATCCTTGGCGTATACCAAACATATATACACAGCAAACCCTGGATCAGCTGAGAACAATATTCGTGATTCCATCGCCAAGCTCGACACGAAAATGCTGGCCAACTTGGTTCAAAACCTCAGATTTCGACTCTCCCATTGTATTGAGCAGAACGGTGGCCCCCTTCAAGATATCATTTTCAAAAAGCAATGAAAAAAAATTTAAATGTGCCAAAAAAAAATGATATCTCTAATACTTTTTGTTTTATCATTGTTTAAAATAAGGAAGTTCTCGCGCCGCACTCCTGTAGTTTAATTACATGGTAGTATGGTGTCTTAATCATTTTATACAATATTGATCTTTTTATAATTTTCAGGTACCTTTTTGTCCAATGGTCGGATCAGAAGTTTTCAGTACTGAAATTAAAAAAACGGAAGTTCTAATGGAAAATTTTCGCAGAGCTATTGGTTTAAGAATTAAAGAAATAAAAGAAGTATATGAGGGTGAAGTGACAGAATTGACTCCTGTAGAAACTGAAAATCCCATGGGGGGATACGGAAAATCAGTCAGCCATCTGATTATCGGCTTGAAAACGGCTAAAGGCACAAAACAATTGAAATTGGATCCAAGTATTTATGAATCTTTACAAAAAGAAAAAGTAGAAGTTGGAGATGTAATTTATATTGAAAGCAATTCTGGTGCTGTAAAAAGACAAGGAAGAAGCGACACTTTCGCCACTGAATTTGATCTAGAGGTAAAAATTATTGTTAATCATGTTTTAATCAAAATATTTATCTGTTTATTATAATTTTCAAGGCCGAAGAATATGTCCCCTTACCGAAAGGAGATGTGCATAAAAAGAAACAAATCGTGCAAGACGTGACTCTTCATGATCTTGATGTTGCTAATGCGAAACCTGGCCCAGGTCCTGATGTCATGTCATTAATCACGCAATTAAATAAACCTAGGTAAATTATTTAAATTTATATTAATTGTGAATTAAAATTTCATTTATTAACATAATCATGATGTTTTTTTTTTTTTTTTCAGGAAAACGGAGATTACTGATAAACTTAGAAAAGAAATAAATAAAGTGGTTAATAAATATATTGACCAGGGAATTGCTGAACTTGTACCTGGAGTTCTTTTTATTGATGAAGTGCATATGCTTGACATTGAAACCTTCACATATTTACATAAAGCCCTTGAATCTGCCATCTCTCCAATAGTCATTTTTGCATCAAATCGAGGAAAATGTGCCATCAGGTATATATATATTCGTTTAGTAATACATGTAAAGGAGACTTATTAGAGCATATTATTTATTAATACAGTATATTGGTTATATACTGTAGATTTATTTGTTTTACTTACCTATCTTCTAAATGATTTTCATCATTTATTTGGTGAAATTTCTTTGAAAGGAAAATAAAATATTATAGGGAGTTTTTAATTATACGAGGGGGAGTTAAATAAGCAATCCAACACATTTTTTTTCTTAAACAGGGGCTGTTATATTCAGCATTCAAATACAGCATGTTATTGCCCAGTCTTTTAGCTACACAATATTATTTTTCAATGTAATCTCCATTCAATGCTACGGCTTTACGCCACCTTGAAGTGAGGGCCTGTATGTCTGCAAGGTACCATTCCATTGGTTGATGTCGGAGCCAACGTCGTGATTCTTGAATAACTGCTTCATCATCCGCGGCACGCACTACGCGTATGATGAAGCAGTTATTGATGCAGCACGCAGTTGGCTCCGACATCATTCAACCAGTGGAATGGAACCTTTCAGGCCTACATGCCCTGACTTCAAGATGGCGTAAAGCCGTAGCATTGAATGAGATTACGTTGAAAAAAGCCAAATATTGGGGAATAACATGGGGTATTTGAATGATGAATAAAACAACTCAACCCCTGATTCAGAAAAAAAATGTGTTGCATTACTCATTGAACTACCTTTGTATTAATTATTAATTAAAAATATAAATACTGTACAAGGTTTCGTCTGCTTATTCTACACTCGTTTTCAAGTACTGTGGACGTGCGCGGATTCAAGTAAACTAACCTCTAAGGGACCGTTACGTACATTTTATATACGACGATATCAACGCTGTATATAAATGCACGCGACGGTCCCTTAGAGGTTAGTTTACTTGAATCCGAGCAAGTCCACAGTACTTGAAAACGAGTGTAGAATAAGCAGTCGAAACCTTGTATGGTATTTCTATTTTTAATTAATACAAAATGTGGTCTATAATTAAAAACTCTCATATTAATAATAATAATACAAACCACAAGAGCTTTAATAAACCAAAATATAATAGTTTTTAATATATAATACTTTTCTTTAAAGGGGTGCCGAAGACATTCTAGCGCCACATGGAATTCCTATTGATTTACTTGATCGTATTCTTATAATCCGTACTCTTCCATATGGCCGAACAGAAATGGAGCTAATATTAAAACTTCGTGCCCAAACAGAAGAACTCAAAGTAGAAGAAGACGCCTTCTCTCTTTTGAGTGAAATTGGGACACGAACAACTCTTAGGTAACTTCATTATAATTCATTATTAAGTACGGGAGCAGCATGAATGGCTTTGGATGCCGAAAGGAGACGTTTCGAACAATATTTATTCATCCACTCTCCTTATAGGCCTATCTAATTTGCACAAAGTTGTCATTGTTCTTTTTCACAAAGGTCCGTGCACATGTATATTTGAAAAAGGGATAATATTTAAGCCAAAGTGAGAGTCTATTAGACTATTTCTCTAATAGACTCTCAGGTTGGCGACTCGCTCTTTTATAAAATATACCTGTGCATGAACTTTTGTGCAACAAGGCCAATGATAACTTTGTACCTGAATTAGATATAAGCCTATAACGACTGAAAATGGACGAATAAATTTTGTCCGAAACGTCTCTTTTTGGCATCTCTTTCCCAAAATGTATCATCATCAGCAATTTCTCTCCGGATTATAATTTAATTATTTCCCTAATTTAAAAATATATAATAATTAACAAACTCTCTTTTAAGGTATGCTGTGCAATTACTCACACCATCCTCTTTGGTTGCAAAAGTAGCTGGAAGAACTAATATTACTAAAGAAGATGTTAAAGAAGTCGAAAGCCTCTTTTTGGATGCGAAAACATCGGGACGGATTTTATCGAAAAATAAAGATAAATTTATGAAATAAAAGATTGGAAAAAAATATTTTATACCTTTAAGGTTATCATTATTATTATAATTGAAATAAATCTTTAATATTAAAATAAAATGAAATGGAATTACTTATTTTAATTTAAACTATCCACCCAATATCAATTTTTAATAGATCTTTGAAACTTAAAAATCTAGTGTTTTTAATTAAATTTTAATTACATAAATTTAGTTTTTTGAAAGCAGCTAAATCTAATATTTTCCAAACTTTGTAGAATATTTTAAAACAAATATAATATGATTAAAAAGCTGTATTTATTTATTTTCACCCCCTACGTCATCTGTCAAGTCATATATCTTGCACCCCGTAGCGCCTTCATGAGCCTGACAGCAAAAGCCGCCAAGAACCGAGGAAACTCTGCTAGGTGGCCTTGAAAAACCAGCGTGTGGAACGTCGATAAATAAATAAATATAGAAAGACAGAAATCAGCGAATTAGTAGTTGAAGTAGTTGAAAAATAAGATGTTAAATATTATAGATGATGTTAAATGTTATATCGAGATTCTTCAACCAGAAAGCGTTTTATGATGCAAAGGTTGGAGAGACTAAGCTTGGATTATTCGGGTTTGAGTTTTCTTCGGGAGCCCATCTATGAGAATTGGCCCATTTGCTTGTTTTATTATTGTTGCGTTCAGAAAATTAATTTTATTGTTGTCTTCGATTTCAAATGTAAATTTTATGCTGTTACCTAGTTTTAGAGGACCTCGAAATGACTTATAAGAAAATTGAATTTAAAATTTTTTATAGATATTGACTCACTGTGTTGCATTCGTAAAAGTGACATAGATAGACTGTCTCCATCAGTACGATAATAACATTCATGAAATAGCAAAATTGGGCCATTTGTTTAATTTTGCCACAAATAACATTACATTATCTGACTTGAGCAATAAAAAATAAATCTTTTTCTTTTTTAACAATCAATAAAATTCCTAGCACAGATAGAAAAGATTTTAAAGTCAGTTGTCTGGCCGTTGAATTAACTATGGAAGCAATCTTTTTCTTGTGCCGATGACCAAGGGCTAAAGGCTTGAGCAATAAAAAAAAAAAAATTTTTTTCTTTTTTTAACAAAAGATTTTATAAATTAAAAACTGGACAAACTATGGGTAATAACACCGCGCCATTCTACGCTAACCCAGGCTACGCCTTGCCACGGGTTACGTGCCTTGACAGGGTGGCGAAGCCCCCCCCCCCCTGGACTCCCTTCCCTCGCCTTTTCTTAATTATGAGAAGAATATTTATTACTACGTATTTCCAATCCAGTGCCTGCTTGAGAATTTGCTACATTTCGGGACCTGAGTATTTTTCCTGGAACCTCCATAACGTACTCTATAAATCTGCAAAATTACGTTTTAAAATTCCAACGGGATTATTTTCAAAAGAAATAATAATTTTTTTTTTTATTTGTGTAACAATTAGATGTCATTTTAAAGGAGTGATAATTTTTTTTTATTTGTAAATTAGTTTCGTTGTAAAAAAATAATTTAGCAGATCGTGGTTTCGATCCACGGACCTCTGGGTTATGGGCCCAGCACGCTTCCGCTGCGCCAATCTGCTTCCTTATAAAGTATTAATTTATTTTGAAAAATCTCGTGTGACTTTTATCTTTCATTTTTTACCCCTTACTCCCTATATATCCTTGGTTTCGATATTCAATAATATTTACATGGCAATTTTTGTAAATAAAAAGTAAAAAATATTTAAAAACTGACATAGAAGGCGGGCGATGTGCATGTGACGTTTTAGCGGGAAACAGGCTGGAAAGAAAATGTGGAAAATGTTGACAGCAGTAGAAGCATCAAACACTTAGCTTTTTTTTCGAATATAATTTATTTATTTTCAATTGAATCTTTTAATTTGTTTTAATTTTATTATATTTATTTCGTTTTTACTCTTTTCATTATTATATTTAGTAATGGAAGAAGAGAAATTATCTATCCCTGAAAATTTTTCTTTCCCCTTTGAACCTTATAATATTCAGGCAGATTTCATGAGTAAATTATATTCTACTTTGGAAAATAAACAATTTGGAATTTTTGAAAGCCCTACTGGTACGGTGAGTTAATTAATTTGAACAGAATCTTTATAAAATCACCAAGCCTTTTGTGCTCTATTCTACTCAAGGTCTTTTTTGCATATCTGAATTCAAAAATTATGTTTTTTGACAATAAAATAATTCTGGAACTCTTGAGTTAAAATTGTTCAAAAAATATTAAATATATATACAAAACATTTAAGAATAAAAGGAGTGAGCAAAGAGGACTGACTGCTTAACTTTTTTCATTTAATTTTTTGCAATTATAATCTTTAATATTTTCTTACTTTTAGGGTAAATCGTTAAGCATAATTTGTGGCGCTCTAACTTGGCTTAGAGACCACGAACAGAGGGAGAAAAATCAATTAATTTCCGCAATAAAATCATTTGAAGAATCAGCGGAAAATAATTCATGTGATGATTGGCTTTCTCAACAAGCTAAACAAATCTCGAACAATCATAAAAAACAACAATTTAAAATAGAATTGAATTATATTTTACAAAAAGAGGAAAAAATTAAAGCTCTGAAAGAGAAATACAAAAATAAACAAGTGGATGAGTCAAAAGATTCTAAAAAATGGAAAGACTTAGAAATTAACGATAATTTAAAGCATTCCTCTCAATTAGATGATGATGAAGATCTTCTTTTAGAAGATATTCATGTAAACGAAGAGGAAGAAAAATCGGATGAAGAAGTGGATACTTCTCAGGAAACAAGTGGAATTAAAGTAAAATTTATTCTTAACGATCACATTTATTTTCTATTCTAAAGTAATCCATTCATATATATAAAATATGAAAGGAGATCAGCAATAAATTTTTTGACCTCTTCGCAATCCGAAAATATCATTTTCATAAATTGTCTCTAAAATATATATACACTGCGCGTCAAAAAAACTTAACACTTTGCTTCTTCTTTAAGAAGACCTGTTCTAATCTATCTTAATGATAGGCCTACTGTAATTTATTAAATATTTAATATGAAATATTCTAAGTAAATTTAACACAAATCCATTTCATTTTAATAAATAATTACAATTTAAATAAAACAAAGACGAAAAATGTCGAAATTTTTTTATTAAAGCCAAATTTCTAAAATTGAAAAATAATCTTACCATTTCCATTTTTCTCTGACTATTTTAATAGAAATTCTTATAAAACAAATTTTTTAATTAATATCCAAAAAAAACATAAGGAGATTATGTTGATTTGTCCCTCAAATTGAAAATCGACAATTATTCTTTATTTTATTTTTATAAATGTATTAAATTGATTAAAATAATTTGTATTTGTGTTAAATTTACTTAGTGTGATATTTTAAGGTTCGATCAATGAAAGATTATTAGTGTATTTATAATTATTTATTAGAATTATTAATTACAAAGATGATCTGGTTGAGGTGTGTGTCGTAAGTATATATATATAGATGTATCATTGCATGTGTGTGTACGTGTGTTAATACGACGGATGGCTGGCAGAGCGCGCGGGCGTGGCGGCGCGGTATATTTAATATGACAGGTACGTGACATCTCCCTTCTTTTCATAAATCAAGTTTTCTAGGGGCGATGATTCTTCGTCCGCATCTGGTTGTCGGAATTGATTGTTCCGGAGGTTCGGGCGCTGCCGGCGTTGTCTTAGGCCAAGTATCTGGATTAGAAGTTGTGGCTGGTTCTGGCTCGTTGCTCGCTTGGTTGTTTTCATTATTGTTAGAGCTTGCTTGGTTGTTTTCATTATTGTTAGGCTTAAGGAACCAGGAGTTTCTTTTCAGTGTTTTTCCGTCGGGTGTTTCTATGATGACGGCACGAGGAGTTGCCGCCTTGTTGATCACTCTTGCTGGAGACCATTCTTTGTGGTTCTTTCTATAAAGAACGCTATCACCACTTTGGAATTGTGGGAGTTCACGCTTCTTTATATCGGCTCTTCTCTTCTCTTGCAGTTTTTCTCCATCGAGTGCCTTCTTAACTCCCTTTATCACTTTAGGCAGGAGGAGACGACTACTCGTTGGAAGCAGAGTTTTCGTCCTTCGATTCATTAGACGTTGAACTGGGGATCCCAAAGGGCCTCTAGGAGTATTACGATGATGCAGGAGTGCTAACTGGATATCAGCTTCTTCTTCGATACATTTAGCAATTAAATTTTTTGCCTCCTGTACGTATCTCTCTGCTAGTCCGTTTGATCTTGGGAAGTGTGGGCTTGAGATTAAATGCTCAAAATGCCACTTCTTTTGAAATTGCTTGAACTCTTCACTATAGAATTGTCTTCCTTCATCTGTTCTTAAGATGTCTGGTATGCCGAAGAGAGAAAACCATTTTTTGAAGTGATGAATTACTGATCTTGAAGTTATATTAGGTACTTCGGCGAAGTCGAAGAAACCCGAGTAGGCATCGGCTATGACCAAATAATTTTTATTTTGATATTGGAACAAGTCAGACGCTACTGTCGACCAAGCTCGTTCTGGACATTTTTGAAGTAAGATTGGTTCACTAGGATTATCCTTTTGCTTCTTTGCACACGTCTTGCAATTTGCTACGTATTTTGTTATATCTTCGGTCATTTTAGGCCAAAATACACTATCTCTCGCAAGTCGGAGAGTTCCCAGGACTCCTTTATGTCCTAAGTGACTGAATTTTAAGATTAGCTGTACCATTGTTTTTGGTATCAAGATTCTTGAACCTTTAAAAATAAGGCCGTCATATACTGACAATTCTTCTTTAAAAGTCCAGTATTTCTTGACTATTTCCGGAACTTGGCTGATTTCGTTTGGCCAACCTTCCTTAATTATTTTAGTGAGTGTTGTTAACTCGAGACTATTTGAAATTTCTCTTTTCAGTTCTTTTCTTCTTTCTTCTGACATGGGTATTATGAGGCAAATCCTAGCTGTATCTTCCTCTTTCGCTTCCGTTGGTTCGCAGTCACGACTCAACGTATCGGCTAGATACAACTCAGTTCCTTTCTTGTATACAATTCTAGGATTGTATGGAATTATGTCATACATTATCCTTTGCACTCTAGGAGGGGCGTCGGTTAATGGCTTTTTGAAAATAGTTTCGAGAGGCTTGTGATCAGTCTCTATTGTGAGATCTTTGTTTCCCCAAATATAAACATGGAATTTTTTACAAGCTACTTGAATTGCGAGTGTTTCTTTTTCGAGTTGGCTGTAGGCTTGTTGTGTCTTCGTCAGGGATTTTGTGGAGTACGTTACCGGCTGATCATCTTGCATTAAGACTCCACCACACGCTGTACTGCTCGCATCCACTGATAGGACAACTGGTTTGTTTGGGTTGAAATACTTCAATACTGGAGGATTTTGTAAGGCTTGTTTGAGCTCGTTGAAGGCTTCTTCTTGCTCGTTGTGCCACGTCCATGCGTTCTTCTTTTCTAGTAGCACACGTAGGGGGGTTGTCTTCTGCGACAAATTTTTTATGAATTTACTCAAGTACGTAACCATCCCTAAGAATCTCTGGAGCTCTTTTACGTTTGTAGGCCTTTTCAGTTTATTGATAGCCTCTACTTTCTCTGGATCTGGCTCAAGTCCCTCGGACGTTATGATGTGTCCCAGAAACTTAACCTTTTCTTGAGCAAACTTACATTTTTCTTTATTTAGCTTGATTCCTGATTTTTCAAGTTTATTCACGACATTTTGTGTTAGTTCTTCAAGTTCTTTTCTCGATTTGGCATGTATTAAAATGTCGTCCATAGTGACCTCGACATTTTTAAACTCACTAAGGAGCGAACACATAATTTGCTGGAAGACTTCCGGGGCTGAAGCGAGTCCAAACGGCATTCTTAAGCATGAAAATCTACCGAATGGTGTTGCAAAAGTCAAATATTTTGACGTTCTTGGTGTCACTGGTAATTGCCAAAATCCTTTGTTGCAGTCTAGAATTGTGAATATCTTGGATTCATGAATTCTCGTAGCAATTTCTTCTAGAGTGTTCAGTGGGTAGTGTCGCCGTTTTAAGTTTCTATTTAACTCTGATGGGTCGATACATATCCTTATCTTGCCATTCTTCTGTACAACTACCATTGGGGACACTGCCGGAGTGGGTTCATTAACTGGCTTTATGATACCATTGCGCACCATTGCTTCTAGCTCTTGTTTGACCTTGTCTCTTATGGCATGAGGGATTCTTCTTGCTGGACATATCGGAAGCTTTGGATCTTCAATTAAATCGATGTCGTATACATATCCTTTAATTGATCCTATTCCGTCAAAGATTTCTTCATTTATTACTATTTCGTCGTTGCGGGTAATTAATTTCAACTCGACACACGAATCTTTACCGAGTATCGGCTGTACTGCTTCTTCGACGATCAGGAACTTTGTTTTTGTGACATTTTTTTTTAATATTATATCGGTTGTTACTTCTCCGAGCACCGTGAGTTTATGATTGGAGAATGATAACAAACTCTTGGTTTTTGATTTGTGGATCTTTAATTTGGATTTTTCTGCAACTTCTCTACTGATGACGTTGCATTGGCTTCCAGTGTCCAATTTAAATTTTACTCTTTGATTATATGGTAAAATTAATACTTGAAACCAGTCGTAACTATTTCTTGATTCGATTGTTGAAACGTACAAATCGTCTTCTGGATCATTCTCTTCAGTTTCGACTTCGTTAATTTTTTTCATTCTGCAGCATGTGGCGAAATGATTTCTTTTTTTGCACTTTTTGCATGTTTTGCCATAAGCTGGACATGACTTACGTCCATGGTTAGTTCCACACCTGGAGCAATCGTAACTCGAATTTCTGCTATCATCTTCTTTATTTTTTCTATCTTTATTTTCTCGAGTCTTTTTGACAAGCTCAACTGTTTTAGTCACTTTGCCTTTTATATCCACTAATTGTTTCTTAGCTTGTTCACTAGCTCTACAGAGGTTTGCAGCTTTATCTAGCGTTAGCTTGTCCTCCGCTAAGAGTCTTTCTCTTACATCGTCATCTTTAATTCCGATTACTACCCTGTCGCATACCAAGCTTTCTTCTAGCGTACCAAACGAGCAATTTTTCGCTTTGTTTCGTAAGGACGTTAGAAATTCTTCAAAGCTCTGATTATCCTCTTGGATAGTTTTGTTAAAAACATACCTTTCATAGGTTGTATTCAACTTTGGAACAAAATATTCTTGGAATTTATTTTTGATGACAACCAAATCCGTGCTTTCTTGATCGGTAAGCTTGAAAGTGTTAAAAATGTTTATGGCGTCAGGCCCAATTACTGACATGAAAACTGCAACTTGTACTTCAGGCTTTTTCTTTCCCAGATTTGTGGCTACTGCATACCATTCAAACTGTTGAATCCATGATTTCCATGTCATTTGCATGTTTAATTCACTATTTATATTCAGGTGTTTTGGTGGACGCAGACCGTTGGCAGAGACTTCGTCGGCCATGATGCTCCTGTGGCTGTCTGGTGTTTTTCAAAGCCGTTTAGTTAACAATTTTCTTTCTCTTCAACACTTTTCACTTTATTTAAAAACGTTTTATTTTTTATTTAACGGGTTTCGGCACCATGTGATATTTTAAGGTTCGATCAATGAAAGATTATTAGTGTATTTATAATTATTTATTAGAATTATTAATTACAAAGATGATCTGGTTGAGGTGTGTGTCGTAAGTATATATATATAGATGTATCATTGCATGTGTGTGTACGTGTGTTAATACGACGGATGGCTGGCAGAGCGCGCGGGCGTGGCGGCGCGGTATATTTAATATGACAGGTACGTGA